>JAQZBX010014539.1:0-38521 GCA_029593785.1 Cabassous unicinctus
CGCGAACCCAGGCCTCCCATATGGTAAACGGGGGCTCTATCCACTGAGCCACACCCGCTTCCCAAAGCCAGTGATCTTAATCACATTTTATGGCTTCTTATTGTAGCAGCTGTTAAGTCTATGTAATTTTTACTTATTCATCCAGTAGGACAACATTTTTATTTTCCACAGTAAATTCCTTCTCTATACACAACAGTCAGGTATATGACTTTCCCCCCTTTCCAGTTTTTGTTATTGTTTGGTTTTGTTGTAGTAGGTATTTGTAATATCTAATCACACTTCTATTTCACCCAATGACACTTCTTTCTTTGCAAGACAGAACAGGTTTAGAGTAGTAGCCTAGAATGTGGTCAGTTGAATTGTATACCTCAGTTTACACATGTTCTTGATCTTGATCTGCATTGTGGTGGGTGCGGACACATCTTAAATAAACTCTCTTCAAGATGTCACTTCGGTTAAGATACAACTCAATGGAATCAGGTTCGACTTTAATCTAGATTATTGGAGTCTTTCATAAGTAAAGTTAAAGCCAGATGGAGAGAGAAGTCACGGGGAGCAGCCAGAGGTTAGAAGTTAGCAGAACCCTGGAAGAGAAAGAAGATACTGTCATGTTCATTGTCATGTGACAGAAAAGCCAAGGACTAAGGATCACAGCAACCAGCCCCAGACCACCACAGCCTCCTGAGAGGAAGCATCGTCTTGCTGATGCCTCGATTTTGTACTTTTCCTAGTCTCAAAACCGTGAACCTATACATCCCCATTGTTTAAGCCAATGAATTTTCGGTATTTGTTTTAGAAGCTAGGAAACTAATACAGTGACTTTAAAAAAATGTGAAAAGAAAGAATCCAAATACCAACCATACTTCTACGGAGGCACTAACATATTGCCTAAACAGCATATATTCACTGAAAAACTGTCAGGTCTATTACACTGTCTTTTAGAAAAGCTGTTCTAAGAATTTGGAGGCAGGTTCTCAGACAGTGGAAAGAAAGTACATATCAACTGGTAGCTTAATCCACACAAATGCAGTTATATGCTTAATTCAATCAAGGAATTAATAAGAAGGGAGTCAATCCTGTGTTTGGTTTTATTTCAAAATGCCTTCATTTTGATTAAGACATTTGAATAAATAGCACTGCTTATGCCATGTAAGGTCTCATTCATGGAAGTTGTATGATTATGTAAAGAGAAAGAAATAAGAGTAGGAGAGGTGATGATAAGAGGAAGAAGAAAGAGGAGGAGCAGAAGAAAGAATAGAGGAAGACATTGAAGGTATAGAAACAAAGCACTATTATATTTACCTTTAAAAACATTTGCTAAACATTTTTAAAGATCACAGAATCATTTGTATTATATAGAATTGTTTGTATATGTGTATATGGCTATATATTCTGCAAAAAATGAATACATGTGTTAAATACCTACAAACAGCTTAAAAATTCTAACAGTTAAGAAAAAAAAAAACACAAAAAAAAAACATAGTGTGAGCTCAGTCTCCCCAAAATGTAAATGTACGGATATGATGGTATGAATTTTATAGAGTACTAAATCGAAGAGCATTTAGGGACATAAATTCATGTAGATTGTTGAGGCATAACTTACTATTACCCTGGAGATGTAAAACCACTTTCATTTTTAATTTATTTTAGTTAATGAACATATATTTAATATGGTAGCATATTCTACATGCTTCAGCACCTATATCTTCCTTTTAAAAAATTATTCCAAAAAGTAGTTAATAGTCTACGCTCTAGTCATAATTTTATTAGGATAACATTGAACATTAACAGAAAAGACAAAATGTATCTTCATTTGAGGAAAAATACCAAATTCAACAGATAACATAAAAATCACATTCTCATGCCCTGGTTTGGAAAAGTAGGTGAATCATGTTATTGCAAATAATACAGCAAAAATCTGGACATAACAATTAAAATAAAAAGTGTCCTTTTGTAGGCAATATAACGCTATAGCTAGATAATCTAGTATGTATCAAAGTGTGGTATTTCTAAAAGATCCAAATTAACTTACAATGTTTACATATTTATATATGAATTGCTTTAAGACATATCATCACTCTGTACAGTCAATGCTTATATATACTTACATGCAAAATTTATAAAATTTTATAGATGTTATAATTTGAAATGTAAATAACAAAAAAGTCCAAACACTTATCTCTCTTTAGATTGATCTTTAGGAATAGAAATTTCCCAAGAAATTTCTAAGCAGTTGGAAACTCCCTGACCTATATTTTGAGGTTGTCCTTTTATGCAAGATATGGATAAAAATAGAACTGCCTGAAAAATTTATGACATATAAAAATATTAAGTGAAATATGCACATTAGCATAACCATTTGAATTCAGGAAGAATCCCAATTCAATTTAAACTTGCTGGTTGTTCTTGGAGGCTGCTTCTAATTGGTGTCTCCCCTGAGTAGTTGCCTTAGGGTTTGCACCAAACACATAACTTCAAACAACTTTTCCAGTATGTAATACTTCTGCAAACCCGTACATCCTCTTCCTTATTTATATATTTTACTTTAATACAGGATTTGAAAGTCAAAATTAATGCTTTTGTTGTCAACTACTAAATACAAAATTAAATAGATAAAAACTTGATTAGAAATCATGTGACTTTATTTTTTCATCTATTGAGTCTCAAAACAAGGCAAAATTACAGAATTGTCACTTTTCATATTTATGGTTCTCAGGAATATGTGCCACTGTGTTATTTTCCATCACCAGAGATTTTCAAAAACATAGTTTGAGAAATATTTTCCAAATGAAATTGGAAAATGTTGAAGACTTCTGATCGATCAATACCAATCTATTTTAAAGCATCAATAAAAAACAAAAAATAAAACCTTTAGATTAAGGATGGTTTAGTATAATTAATATTTATTAAAGTAATGATACTCTAACCACACAGGTATTTTAAAATTAATTCAAATATTTAAAAATAGCAAATAGCTACTAAACACAAAGCTTGAAATAAATATAATGCTTCCACTTGTTTGGCAAATTTTATGTAGTCAAGCAAAGCATATTTTTTAGAACTTAGACCAGATACCAGACCTGCTAGTAATCCCCTCAAAAGCCACCCCCTATGTTTGGATTATTTATATCTATGTTTTATAATACAAAACATCCCATGTTTATCTCTACTGTAGGCCTTATCACACAGTTTAGTAATTGTTTATTTATCTATCTATCCTATTAGATTCTCAGATCTACATAATGTATTTTTTATTTCTCTATCTCCACAGTTTAGCACTCAGACTAGCATAGTGCCAATGTTTAAGAAAAGTTTTTGCCGATTGTATTAGTCACCTTTTTATCTAGCCCTTGGCACATAGTAGGTACTCAATAAATATTTGTGGACTGAATGAATAAATGAATAGATGCTATCTGCTTTTAGACTTATTACTTTTGGAATGGAGCATTATTTATATTAGTTGTGGAAACAGACAATAAACAAGAATAAAGAAGTGCTATATACAATAATTTAGGAAGTGACAAGTGCTAAGGAAAAAAATAAAGCAGGCAAGGGGACTTTGAATTGGGTATGATTGCATATGTTGAGATTGAGTTCCTATTTTAGATACAATGGCCAGAAAAGTCTTCACTGAAGTGACATTTGAGTAAAGTCCTAAAGGAAGTTAGGAAGGATCTCCTTCTTGTATCCAAGAAAAGAATTCAAAGAGGGAACTGCAACAACAAATGGTGAAAATGGAGGGTATTATATAATGCAGGACCTATAGACCATTCTAAGGACTTTTATTCCCAGTGACATAGGAGGCTCTTGGATTTATAAATGACATAATCTGATTTAGAGTTGAACATGATACCACCTGCTATGGAAATCACAGTTATCTGTTAAGGGGTCATACCCAGCCCTCACCTACCCATACCTCCTTCTATGCGGAAGTCACAAACACAGGCTAAATGGCCATCCTTCAACCTTCCATTACCCCTACCTCCTTTTCTATTGTATGCCAAAATTCCACAACCTGGAGGAGATGTTAAGTCTAATGAAATGGTCTGGCCAACACCTAGACACAGAAACTGGGAAAAAGCAGCTACAGATGCTTATCAAAACAGGAATTCTCAGTGGCAGGCCCTCCTCTCCCTGAGGTGGACAAAAAATACACTCAAACTATAGAAATGTGTCTCTTTTCTCTGACATGAAATGAGGTGTGCAGAGCTGCCATCCACTGATCTTGACCCAAGCAGTTCCAGCCAGCCTGGGAGACCGACTGTGATGGAACTTTTGCCCCTGCTCTTTTGGACTCTGCGCCATGTCAGTGACAAGCAGATTATATGCTCTTTCTGGACTTTTTACATTGTTCAAGTAATAAAGAGATGATTTGCTGAAAATTTCTTTTGTGCCCTGAACCTGTGTTCCTACGACATAACCATTGTAGCAACTTGCTCCACAATGCCTGCTGTTTGGAGAATAAACTGTAAGGGGCAAAGGTAGACACAGAAATCAGTTAGAAAACTATTGCAATAATCTAGATGAAAGATGATGATGTGGCTTGGAATAGGTCATAGCAGTGGAGGTTTTGAGAAATGGTTGTATACTATGTATAATTTGAAGATTACATGTGTATTTATAAGAGCAAAAGATGCTGAGAATGACTCAAAATCTCAACATGATCAACTGGAAAAACGCAAGTTGCCATTGACTGAGATGGGAAAGATCACAAACAGAATGGGTTTGGGGAGGAATTCTCAAAGTTTGTCTTTGCATATGTTAAGTTTGAGATTTCTGTGTATACAAGCAGAGATAAAAAAGACTGGAGATACACACTTGAAAGTCACTGGCATTCAGTTGGTACCAAAACCCTGAGCCTTTTTGGGCTCACTGAAAAGTAAGTATAGATAGAAAACAGAAGTGCTTTTTTTTCTTTGTGGGAGGTGAAGCACTCCAGTGTATAGGAGATAAGCAGATCCAGCAAACAAGAATGAGAACATACAGAGTAAGGAGTAAAACCAGGGCTGTGAGGTGTTCCAGAAACCAAATGAAGGAAATGTTTCCAATAGAAGGAAATAACCAAACTTATCATGTTAATTTATGAAATAGTCACTTTGGGCTCTACTCTTTCCTCACCATTTACAGTCAATCTTTATTATTTGCAGAATTCTGTATTTGTGAATTTGTCTATTCACTAAAATGTATTTATAACCCCACAATCAATACTCATAGTGCTTTTACAGTCATTTTTGGACATGTGCAGAGGAGTGAAACATTTGAGTCACCCAACATACACGTTTCTAGCTGAGGGTGAACAAGGCAACACTCTGCCTTCTTGTTTCAGCTCTCATACTATAAGCAAGGGTCCTTTTTGCAGTATATTCAGTGGCAGGATTTTTTTTGTATTTTTGTGCTTTTTATCGGTGATTTTGCTGCTTAAAATGACCCTCAAGCTTAGTGCTGAAGTACTGTCTAGTGTTTCTAACCACAAGAAAACGTGGTATGCCTTAAGGAGAAAATGTATGGGTTAGAAAGGCTTCGTTCAGGTATACGTTACAATGCTGTTGGTCGTGAGTTCAACGTCAATGAATGAACAGCATATATTAAATAAAGTCTCTTTTAGCAGAAACACATGAAACAAGGTTATGTATTAGTCATTTAATGAAAATTTTGTGGCCAGAGCAGGAACCTATCCCTGTATTTCCCCTTGGAGCAATGGTTCAGGAATAACTAATTCAGTATTTTCTGTGACTGTATAGAACATAATTATTGCAAATAATAAGAACCAACTGTACATCTAATCTTCAGGACTCTTGTTGGTTATTTCTACAAAATATATCCATGCAAATTTACATTTGATCAGAGAAGCAGAACTACCATGAGGGACATGGAAAAAGGCATTTATTATAGGGATTAGAATTAATGCAATTGTAGGATCTGGAAAGAAGTCCGTTGCCACTGAATCTAATGGTGGGTCTAAAGTCAGCAGAACTGCCAGTGGAGAAGAAAAACTGTCTGTTAACTGAGGGTCAGCAGGGACAAACTGGAACCCACAGGTTAAAATGCACCTTAAAAAGACAATCTCACCTACATCTGTCTCTAGCCAACTCCAATCTCAATAATAAGTGATATACAGAAGGAACTGACACCCTTCAAGATGGTGCTCTAACACATTTGTACATTCACACTTTGAGAGGATAAAGGAGGTGATTTGGCAGGAGCTGAGGGAGCCACAGGCCTAACTGCTGCCCCACATAAAGGTGAGCTGGCAGATAAACAAGGAGCCTGAGCTGAAACAGCACACTGAGCTACACTGAACTTCAGAGTATCATAAAGCTCCTGCTTCATTTCTTCCTTCCAAATCTCATAAAATTTTCTCTTCTGGCCAAGCTAACACAGAACCATACAGGGAAGGGAGTCCTGGGAGACAAAGTTGCAGCTTAGTTAGGTTAATACAATACAAAGCCATCCCATTCCAGAATGCACCAAAGTAAAATGATGACTGAGAATAATGATTGTAATTATTTTTTTGCAATATGTCTATTATTGGACTGTGATTTCCTTGAAAGTAAGGGATAACTGCTTATATGCCTGTTTTACTGCACTTCACATTGTATTCTAATTATCATCTCCCATTTCCATGACTGTTTCAACAGCAAATACTTCTCTGCATCTCAGTCTCCCTAATGTTTGGCTTGTCCAGTGTCTTCAATACAAATTTGTTGAATTACCAAAGTCCCTTAAAATTTATTGTTTCATTATTCTAAATAAAGATGTTTTGTAGATACTAAACAATACACAATTGGTGAGAAATTAGCACAGTTAATATAGATCTTAAATTCTTCTATATGATGTTAGAGAAAATTCTCCTCCAGTGTGCTTAAACTGACTCTTAGATTGCCAATTTTATCTTGGTTTCCTAGGAAAAGAATATTTTATATATTATTTGTGCTTAAGTTTTGTTGAATATATAGCATGACTATATAAAAGATCATGATTTATTTATCTAGGCATTCTCCCCAACCAGTACTATTTGTGGAATTATTTCATGATAAGTTTTGTTGTTTTTCTCCACTATTTTATCATTTGAGATTTTTGCTCAGCATTTAATTCCTACGATTCAACCTTGTACCAGAGGCAACCACAGCACCAAAACATAATGCTATTTTTCAAAGATGTGACATTTTTACTGTTTGGAACTTTCACCCATACACATGGCCACATAAATGAAGAGGGAGAGGAAAACTAACAACTATAAATTAATGAGTCAACTGTATACATGCTAATATAAAGTACCATATCACATATGAGCACTTTCAGTATCAATTAAAGTTCTTGGAGACAACTGAATTTATTCAGAAGTCTCTTAAATCCTCTTCAGCCTTGAACTGCTGTGCCGTTGCATCAAAGTTCACCACACTGCTTTCCGATAACTAAATATTATTCGATTGAGTTTCCAGTGATGCATGAAACCCTCATTTTTTAAAGGCAGTTCTGTAGAAAATAAACTTATGAAAGATGTTTAGAGGAAAAAGATTGCTAATAGTTTGAAGGAAATAAAAGCTTTCAAAGGAGTGATGCAAAATGATGCTTCTCCATTACACACAATTTTTAGGAAATGATAAAAAGAGTACATTTTCAGTCACATATATTAACCCTCGTCTCTTTTGAACACCTATTGTTTTGCTTCTATTAGGCACTGGGGATATAATGATGAGCAAATCAGACAAGAATCTACCTTTGAGTTTATAGTCCAATGAGACTTAAATGCTTAGTGAGTAAGGCTTGTGTGATAGGCAGAATTCTTTATTATGAGCCTCCCTCCCCAACCAATGACTCTAAACTTGGTATAACACCCTCCATTTGAATGTGGGTAGAACCTGAGAGTATATTGTATTTTACTTCCATGATTAGGTTATATTACATTGCAAAGTTGACCTTAAATTAGGGAGATAATTTGGGTAAGCTTAGCCTAATCATATGAACCTTTTAAAAGTATAAAATTTTCTCTGGTTGGATAAAGAAGAGGAAGTCAAAGATTTGAAACATGAGAAGGATGTGATGTGGCCATCTCTGGCTTAAAGATGGTAACAGCTATGTGTCAAGGAAGTGGAGACCTCAGTCCTACAACCACTAAGAAATAAATTCTGCCAACAACAAAGATGATCTTGGAAGTGAATTTGTTCCCCATAGCCTTCAGATGAAAACTCAGCCTGTCCAACACTTGATTTCAGCCTTGCAATTCCTGAGCAGAGAACCAGCTATGCTTTGACAGGTTTCTGACCTACAGAATTGTGAGCTAAGAAATGGGTTTTTTTTTTAAGCCACTAAGTGTGTGGTGTTTTATTATGTGGTAGTGGAAAACAAATACAGCTTGTCTCTGCTCCACATAGATGGTTGGATTGAGTAGTTTGGGAGTTAGAGGATCCACTTCCAAGATAGCCCACCTACAAGGATGGCAAGTTGGTGCTGGCTGCCATGGGGGTGGGGTGAGAATGGGGGAACTGCCAGATAGGAGTGAGAGCTGGGGACCTCATCTCTTCCACACCTTTTCCACAGGCTGGTTGGCTTCCCTATAGCAGGTGGCTAGGTTCCAATAGCAAGCATCCTAAGAGAACAAAGAGAAAGTGAATGGCATTTTTACAACCTATGTCAAAGTCATCACAAAGATTAGCTCTGGTTCAAGGGGAAGGGACCTAACTCCTAAAACTCAATCAGAGCAGTGTTAACATCACACTGTAAGAAAAGCATATGCAATGGGATATATTATGGCAGCCATATTTAAAACACACAATCTACATGTTGATGTAGACTCCTATCTCAATACCCATCTTGTTTGTTAAATTGTTAAAATGTGTAGGAAAGTTGGAAATGATAACAATGCAAAGGAAAAGCATCAGTATGCCCTACTGGTAGATTAGGGTATGAATGTGTTTGAATACATAATACACACATACATAATAATGCCCATAATGGCAAATGTCAGCAATACCTGCTAACATCAACATTGACTTAAATTCTTAGAAAATATCCAAGATGTTGAAGATAGGGTGCAAGAATACAAGGTAAGATTGCTTTAAATGTGAACATTTTATTTTAACATTGGTTACTGTGCCATTAACTTAAAATATGCCACTGGTGATTTCTTGAACATTTGTTCAATATATGTAGCATTAACACACTAGTCACATTGCATGCATTGCATGTGGTGGTTTTTATGATATTTAAAGGGTAGAAACTATGGAAACTGTTATTCACTCAGATATAAAATCTGGGAACTTTGATGTTACAAAGTACTTGATTTACATTTATTTTTTAAGAAAGCAATTATAATTTGATTGCTTTTACTTACAGCATATAATGGTAAGTAAATATAAACAAAAATATTGGACTTCAGTAGCTCTAGACTGCATAAAATAGAGAAATTATTCCACTTCTTCTTCTACATTTGGATGATTAAAATAATGCAATATCTTTGCTCAGTGAACTAGATATCAGGAAAGCACACTTCATTAAACCATATGCATTTATTATTGAAGTCAAAATTTTGGTCAAGCCATGTATATGTTTGATAAAATAAAAATGGCTTCTTTTTTGTATGACTTCAGAAGTCTAGAATTTCACCATGTAAGAGAACCTTTGCACAAATGACAAAAACTAGGAAATGCATTTTTCACATTTTAATTACAATGCACGTCTGTCTCTCCTGCTGTGATGTTTTGGTAAAAAGAGGTCTCATTTGTGAAACTGCCAGTATAGAAACTGACAGATGGTAAGACCAGTTTCCAACCTGCTTAAGTACTGGTTTAATATGGTTTACATTATTTTATTTATCATTGCTTACTTTTACAATTTATCTCAGTAATATAGGAACACTTTACTATTAGAGTGTTCCTTTATTTCCTCCATTGTTATAATTAGATCTATTTATATGAAACCTAGATTTATTCAGTTTAAGATTTTATGACTACCCTGTTTTTAGGTATGATTTAACTGCTTTTTTAAACTTTTTATTTTAAAATACTGTTAAACTTAACAGTTAACAAAAACAATACAAACCCCATATAGAGAACTCTAACATGCCCCAACCCTGCCCACATGCAGATACACAAATTTAAACATTTTGCCACATCTGGCACACCATTCTTTCTATCTATCTGTCTGCCTATCTGTCAATCTATGTACCTATCATTATCTATCTATCTATCCATCTATCTACCTATCTATCTTCTTGCCTCCATGGTTTCTGGTGAGAAATAAGCACTTGGTCTTACTGAGGCTCTCTTGTATGGGACACCTTGCTTCTCTCATGAGGCTTTCAGAAATTTATTTTCTCTTTGATGTTCAACAGTTTGATTATAATATGCTGTGGCATGGGTCTATTTGGGTTTATCCTTTTTGGAGTTTCTTGAGCATTTTCAGTGTGCGTATTCATATATTTCATTAAATTTGAGGAATTTTCAGCCTTTATTTCTTTGAATATTTTCTCTGCCCCTTTCTCTCTTTCCTCTCCTTCTGAGACTCCCAAAATGAGTCTGCTTATGTTGATTTGCTTAATGGTGTCACACAGGTTTCTCAGGCTCTGTTCACTTTTCTTCATTGTTTCTTTTTTCTGTTCCTCAGACTAAATGATTTCAATTGCCTGATCTTCAAGTTCTCTGATTCTTTCTTCCAATTCAAATCTGCCATGGACTCCTTGTAGTGAATTTTTAATTTCTGTTACTGTGGTCTTCAGCTGTGTTTGGTTCTTTTTCATAATTTTCATCTCTTATTGATATTTTCTTTATGTTCATCTTTTGTTTTCCTGGTTTCCTTTAGTTCTTTGTCCATGTTTTAAAACCTTTAGTTATTTGAGCATATTTAGGACTATTTTTTAAAGTCTTTGGTATGCTCCAGGTTTAGTCTTCCTCACTGATGGTTTCTAATGCCTTAAACTTCTCCTTTGCCTAGACGATCATTTCCTGTTTCTTTGTATATTTTGTAACCTATTATTGAAGCCTGGATGTTTCAATACTTTAATGCATTCTTACATGAATTTAAACTCTGAGGCATCTGGTCCTTAAGCTTGTATCCAGCTAGTGTTATGTTTCCTTGAATGCCAAGAACAAAACAAAAAACAAAAAACAACAAAAAAAATAAAAATAAAAAAATAAAAAAATTTAAAAAAAGGAAAAAATGAATGCTCTTCTTCAGAGTTTATCCATATAATGAGTTTCGATAATAGCTCTAAGTCAAAGCATAGAAAACATAGGGTCACCCTGGTTCTTTCTGTGCATGCATCTTGTTTGGGTCACGTGCGTGTAGCCCTAGGAATTCCCTCATTTACAATGTTCTCATTGTTCCCTCAACCCTAGGAAAGAGTTTCCTTAAGGACCTGGGCACTCCATGTCCTAACAATAAATGTCTTGCTCTAGGCAGCATGACTGGACGGCTTTCCTAGAGCATTCTATTGGACAGCTCAGTGAGCTGCCTTCTACATGCAGGACAGGACAGGTTCTGGGACACTGAGTCTCCCAGGCCACCACCAGACAGATTGGGCCAGACATACATGCCCCTAGGATGTGCAGGAAGGTTCTGCTCCCTTTGGAAATGGGACCAGGGATCAGTGCACTGGGAGTGTATGCTGGTTCTGTGCTGAGTTAGTAAGAGTTGAGGAAGGATCCAGGCAGGGTGGCAGACCCTATTGCTTTTAAGTAGCCTTTTTCTTGATTCACCACTGGCCCTGTTACTGCAATCATTTTATCTATTTTCTCGAGCTTTGAGAAAGATATTTCTACCAGTTCTTGCTTGTTGTTCAAAGCTTCTGTGGAGGGACAGAGCCCTGAAGCATTTCACTCTGCCATCTTGATTCTGTTAGCTACTGATTATTTATTTTAAAATGTGTCAAATTCTATTTATTTTAATAACCACATAGATGACTGGAACAATCATAATAAAATCCAAAAGTACAATTTTTTAAAAAAGTCTCTTTGATAGATATAGCCTATAGACACCAATGAACCCATTAATCAGGTTAAATATTTTTCAATATTGCAGTCAGAAAAAAAAGTGTTCATACATGAAAATTACCTCCTGCAAAGGCAAGAAATCCTGAAATCGTTTCCCAAAAGACCTCATCAATCACATTTGCAAATAAAAACAAAGATAAGGAAATTTCATAAAAGAATAAATTACTACTGGTGAATAGAGTTAACCCACTTAAAAAATAAGAGGTATAAATTCAGAGAACATTAATGTCAGCAGCTCTAGCTTCTTTCAGCCACCTCAAGTTTTTTTTCTGCCCTGTAAACAGGATTGTCTGCTCTGGAAATTCAACAGATCACAGACAATACATGCAGTAATTGTACCACCCAGTCAGCTGGGCTTAGCGTCTGCGTAGCTTCCTTCTCTGAAATTCTGGTCAGTTGACTTGCCTGGCCCTTTAGTTCCCTCCACAGAGGCATAAATAGATCTTGCTCTCCTGCTACCAGACCCAATTTCACCTGCAAAAAGACAATTTACCAAATATAGTAACCACTACCAGGTTTCTGAATCAGAATTCTATCTAAATTCTTCTCTTCTGAGCCCTGTCCACATGGTAGGTTGTCCCAAGTAAGAGAGTTTCTCTGTACCTCTGGATACTGAACTGCATCTTATTCAACCCCCCAGTCTTCCATCTCACACTTTTTCTATCAGCCATTGGTCTTGAATTAAGAGCCATTTCCAGTGTTGATCTCGATGAACTGCTCCTGTTGCTCTGTTACCCAAAATGTTGCTTGTTTTCCTTTCAAGCTACAACAGTCATCACAAAAGGATAATTTAACTTTTAGCAACATTGAAAAAAACCCAGAATCTTATCACAGTATTTATAATATTTTTTAAATTTCTTTTTTATTGTTAGGCCAAAGTGAAGGGAAGAACTAGACATCTAACTTTCTTCATAATGATTTGATAATCATGATAGAAAATAAAGATTGGGAAAACAGGTAGGAATGTAAAAAAGAAATGCTATTGCAAAATTGGTTTTCTGACACTTCAACTACAAACATTGTTTCACAAATGTATTAAAGTTAATTCATGTTCTAAAATGTCTTAGGACTTTCAATGTATTAAATAGGGTTGAAAATAAAAATTATCTCCTTTACCTTCCCTAGGCACTTCATTTTCCTTTTTAGGTACTACTACTGAGGAATTTCTAATTTGGCTCATCACTTCAGTGGGAATTCAGTGCACATAAGGGGCAGATATGTAATTGGCAACCTAATTTTTCTGCTTTCATCAAATGGTGCAATGCCAAATCTTCATTGAACTTGCCAGTTATATACACTTGGGAACCAAACAGCAGCAAGCAGACATGAGATGAAAATGAACAAATTGGAAAGAGTCATTAACTTTATGTTTTCCTATAACAACAAAATTGTATCATTGAATGTGTTGCAAAGCGGAAAATTCTTCTTGAAACAGTAAACAATTTTAAAAGAGAATAATTAATTTTCCTAACTTCTAAATATGTTGTTCATTATGATTTATAAATGGGATTTGTAGTACAGATTTTTTAAGCAAATATATAAAATAGTTAATAGAAATGATTCAACATTTCAAATGTGTTTTAGGTTATATCATTTGCATGGCTTTCTGTCCTAATGGGTATCAGTTATAGACTTTGCTTGGCAAGCAAAGTTGTCACAAATTAAGTGAGAAATGTTGGCTTTATTTAATACCTTAATGAATAAAGGAAATTGGCAGATTATCATGGTTCTCATAATTATGAATGCAATTAAAAGTGTGAAAATTACAATCAGCTGTGGTTACCCAAAATGCCCTTGAAATATCTGATCTAATGTATAATTTTGAAGTATGCAATAGTCATCAAATTATTATTATTGATGTCAATTAAATAAGTAGAGAAGTGTAAAAATATGAAGACAACCATAATTTGCCAATATGATTGAGCATGGTACTTAATGAGGAGCAATTTTTTTCATCCTATTTATAGCTTTTAAATAAACCACATACACATTTGTTTAAATTCAAATGCCAGGAATATCTCTTCTATGAAATTTCCTTTTGCAGTGACGGAGGGGTTCTTTCAGTAAGAACTTTGGAAAAAAGGTTCTAACTTTTTCCATCTGTGAGCCCAATGAGTTAAGACTTTTTAAATCCTTGCCTAAGCCTACACAAGGAACATTTTATAAACCCCTTCTGCACTGGAAAAGGAAGGAAGGAGTCAAAGAAAAACTAAATGATTGTGGATCAGCCAGTTTCATCATTATCAAAAGCTCTAAGGAAGCCCTTATGATTTTTACCTAAGCCAGAAGTTTAGAATGGAAGACAGACTTGGACTGTGTTCTAGCTGCATTGCTTACTCTGTTTCTGACCTTTTGTTAGCTACTTACCCTCCCCAAACTTGAATTTTCTGATCTCTAAAATTCAGGAAATGATAATAGCTGCCTCGCAGGGCACACATTAAATCCCAATATCCTTTGTTAGTCAACCATTTTCCAAGGTGTAAGCAAAGAAACTATGATGTCCTATATTTACAAGTTATTGACACATTGGTTTACTGGCCCCAATTTTGCTCCCCTTTCTTTCAACTTTTTTTTTTTAACCACTTCTGTTAACACATCTCCTTTACTAAGTTTTAATCATATGCTTAAACAATTTTTTTTTGGACTTTAAATTCTTTATATGAGACATGAAAGAATTAGGCAGAGGAAAATCAATGTTAAAAATCTACAATACATGGGTAACCAGCATATGACAAATGAACCAGCATATGGCAAAATCCTGAAGATGTAGCAATGGTCATAAGCACTGATATAGGAGGGAAGAAGATATGGTAACTAAGTTGTCATCCTTGTCACCACCTCCCTAGACTCCTAAAGATTCCTAAATGTTCTTACCTTCCTTTTGTCACATTTCTGGAAAGAAGTTTCTCATAGTTCCCAGAAATCAGGGTTTGCCCCCTTGCCAGAATACACTTCAACTGCTAATTCGCAATAAATTAAAAAAAATACATCTTGCTTTTATCCCCGATATATCCACTTGTCAGGGGTCAGATTGTGAACAGTTAGATTAGATCATAAACACTATGTACAGACACCACCACCACCACTACCCTTGGATGTAGCATAGATTGCATGGTTCTTGGCAACTGTATCCCAATACAGCAGTGCAGCAGATCTCAAAGTTCCTGTAATCTGGACAGTAGGCTACTAAGGATTAGGGGAAGGGATGTCAGGTGTACAACTTGAACACTGGGGATTTATTATCTACCTAGAAATGGTCCTATATTCCACCAGAATGTGTGTGTGTGTGTGTGTGTGTGTGTGTGTGTGTTTTAAGGTGCTTCCTACACACACACACATACAGGAGTTAATGCATCAATCTGTTGTCTTGCCTACTAAAGGCATAGATATATAGGAGTGGAGAAGAGGGGCAGGATGGATGGGAAAGAGTTCAGGATTCAATGAAACCTGAAAGGAAATGAGGCAGAGCAAGGGGAGAGGGGATCAAGAGAATATAAATTAGATAAGCAACAGCAACATGCATCAGAAGTTTTTTCCATCTCTACACTCTACACTCTATAGGGCTATCAGTCAATGATGTCAAATTGGTAGCTGGTTCTGTTTGTAATGCCCAGAGTTGTTGAGGACCTTGTGGTAGGAACACTCCCAGTCACAGCAGCAATGCTTCCGTTATCTTACAGACATGATTACTTAAATGGTTCATGGGAGGTGTGACCAGCTTTGAGTTAAGAAGCCAGGTTTCTTTCACCTTTACTGATGGGAAAAGAGACAGGATCGGGATGGGTTAGGTAAAAAGGACCAGAGGGGAAATACCGTCACAATTTCCCCCTTAGAGGTGGAGGAGAAAGAAGATAACCCTCGGTGGCTTGGAGAGAAAGGACACAGTGCATTTCCAACATCCCTGTGGACCCCTGATAGCGCTGCAGACCCTTCTCTAGAGCTCTTCTCCTGACCTGCCAGTTCGACCTGCCTACAAGGATGGGTTAGGGGGAAAGCCAAGTCAGCACGGTCGGACACTGCTTCCGCTAAAAGGGAAACTCAGAAGCCGGCCAGCAGTGGGTGTGCGCGCCTTAATGTAAGAGTATTCCTGCCGGGTAGCCTGAGGACGCAGTTGGCCCGGCGCCGCCCTGGACACCGCCCATGCCCCAGCTCTAACCTACCCCCATTGCTCTACTCCCCCCACCCTCCATAAAGGCCACACTTGCCTCTGCCCTCCTTGCAGCCCGGGAGCGCGGCCTGCTGGGGAGGTGGCTCTCGCGCTCCCGGCTCGGACTCACTCGGCTCACTCACACACTTGGAAGCGCCTCCCCACGTCCCTCCCCTGCTCTCCTCTTGCTCTGCTCTTCTCTCTCTCACCACAAATAGTCGCCGACCGACTGCCAATCCGCCTCTCTCTCTCTCTCTCTCTCTCTCTCTCAACAACATGACTGACTGGGAAGCAGTGGCTCTAGCAGAGCAGTTCTGCTGGCGCAGGCAGCAGCAGCAGGAGGATTATTAAATAACGCAGCTCGACTCTTCAACTGAGAGTGCAGAGAAGGAGCCCAACAGCCGAGAAGGGGAGGGTGGGCAGAGGAGGGGACCAGGAAGGACACCCCGTGCCCCGAAGACATAAATCCCTGAGTGCCCAGGAGGAGCCTTAACAAGCGACGCGGAGCCCTCAAGGTAGTAACGCTCCGGGTGCCCCCGGTGCCCCCGCGCCCGGAGGGTCGCGCGTGGCGTCGCCGCTGCGCGGGGGTCGGCTACGGGCGGGCGCGGGATGATCGCCCGGCAGGTGGCCGCGCCGTGCCCGCGCCGCCCCGGTAGGAGCCCCAGCCCAGAGCCCGGGCGCGGGCCATGGGCCGGGCCCGGCGTGCGCGGCGTGGAGACCTGGCCCTGCGGGCGAGGTGGAAGGCAGGCAGGCGGGTTCGCTCGCCGCCGGCTCGTGAGTCCTGGCGCGCTGCGTGGCCATTTCCTCCGCGCTTTTGCGCGCTCCCCGCCCGATGGCCCCCGCGGCCGCTCCAGGGAGATGCGGGTGCAGCGGGCTAGGGAGGCAGGAGTTGGCTTAGGCTTGGGGCCGCTCCCCTCTCTCGCCGCTCGTGTCCCGCAGGTAGGGGCGGCCGTCGGGCGCTGGCGCCCCGGGCTCCGGGTGCCGCGGTTGGGGCGGCTGCGAGGAGGGGGAAGGGAAGGGAAGGGAGGGGGCGGGGAGTCCGGGGTTCCCGGAGGAGCCGCAGTGCCGGAGCCTGGACCGCCTCTTGCCTCCGCCTGCTTTTCCTCTGGCGCTGGCTTCCTGGATTGGAGGGAGACCCTCCCCAGCGACAGCAGAACAGCAGCGACTTAGAGTGAACAAATTGCTTTGTGGTGGCTCGTCAAGGGCTCCAGGGGGATGTGTGCGTGTGTGCGTGTACGGTCGCTCTCTGGACGAAACAAGGCGTTGGTCCACCTGAGAAGCGCCAGTCCTGAACCTAAACCGCAGGTGGCTCCCTGGGCCCCCTCATCTTTTGGCTTCTGACCCAAGAATCTAGTACACACGGTGCCAGCAAGGGGGTAGGGCTGCGCGAAGAGGTGACGGTGGGATTTGTGAATGGTGCTTTTCCGCGACTGGAGGCTGAGCCTTGCTGATGTAGAGGAGGAGGTATCCAGAGTGAGAAGAAAGGCTATTTATGGCAAAGAGTTGTGAAATTTCTCGGGGTTTCCCTTCAGTATAGTATATCCTGAGTTTCTCTCTCTCTCTCTCTCTCTCTCTCAATTTTCCTCTCTCTCCTCTCTCTTCCTCTCCCTTCCTTCCTCTTTTCACCTCCTCTGTCCCCCCTTTCTCCCTCCCTTTCAGAATTAGAAGCAGTTCTGCCCCCCTTCCCGTGGGACTTGGAATACGAAATGAAGGAAGTCATAAAATTACTTGCCTTTTTACAGGTAGAAAAAAAATGCATTTTAGAAGTAACTGATCTCTTTCCCTTTAATGTTTTTATATCCTTTTTCTGCACCCCTCTTAATCTTCAGGCTGTCAGTAGTACCCACAAGACAGAAAACACCTTCTAGGTTAACAGCCTTTATTTCTGATATCTTCACAGTTGAATACCTTCCTACTGAAATGTAACACATATATCCCTTTTCTCTTCCCTCAGAAAGGCTATTATAATGTACATAAAATAACATGCACATATTTAATGTAAAACTGGCTTTATTCATAAGCCTTGGAGAGGTCTGAGAAGCAGACACCTAGGTGTTTTATATGTTACTACTGATAGGTTAAAAAACTAGTTCTTAGGTTAAGTACTGCAATACTGTTACTATAGGCTGCAACAGAATCAGTTTGTTTTGGTTTCTCTTTCTCTTTGCTTCATAACAGGTACAAATTCAAAGACAAGACCTTTGAAGCTTAGAGATAACTTAGAACAGTTTCTTAACACCTATCCTTTAGCAAATTTATGTTTGTTCCTAAAAGTAGCACTGTGCTTTTATAGAACTGAAGACTGGGTTGTGATTGAGATAGTAGGACCATCTCCTCATTATTTTAAATTGGGATGTTTCTAAGCATCTGCCAAACACAATGTTTTCAAAACATTGAAATTCCAAGTTGTAACCACCCCTTCAATAATTTCAAGTAGAATAAAGAGAGGTATGCTGCTCAATCCATTTGTCTTCATTAGATATTAATTAGGAGGCTCCTTATTTTGATCAAAACATACCAACTTGTTTTATTACATTGTGGACATAATTAACCTTCACAGTCCTGTTCATTTGAACAACACAGTGAATTTAAGGATTGATATTTTGATTTGGTTAGATTCATATTTGTTTCAAAATACATTTTTGATACTGGAGCATGTGCAGTGTAATATATTAGTTTTGAACCTAGACAAAGAGCCCCACTCTGAGGGTACTTACCTCAAATTTCCAGAATCATTGGAATGTAGAGAAAATGGGGAATTAAAATGCATACTTGATGAACTGCATTATTGCAATCACTAAAAAGTCATATTTGTTATTATTTTGTTCTTTGACATAGTGAGAGATTGGCTATTACTTTAAAGATGTATTATTTGTACTGTAGATGTAATTTACATCATGTTTGAGGTAAAAAATGAAATCTTTATTATATTTTAAAAATAATAGTCATTCAATGGTTCATTGCATTTTTAGTACTTATTGTAGTACTCAAAAGGTCCATTGTATGCAATGTACTTTCTAGTTATTGTGAAGGAATAGAAGGCTTCTCTTCCTCCCTGTCCTTCAGGAGCTTCCTCTCCAAATGGGAGCAACCCCATTCTCTCATGCTTGAACATAGGGTTAACAGTCCATGACAATAAGAGATTGCATGGCAAATGAGGAATATGGGAGTTCAAACCATGACAATACCATTTCATGCCAGGTTTGGTCCAAAAAGACATGAAAGGGTAGGTAAGACTTGCTTGGTCCTGGTCTTAAAGGATAAATAGGATTAGTAGAGTGTGTATTAGAAGAAATATAAGTATAAGATGCATATCTTCTGGAATTATAGAAAAGAACAAAAGGCATAAGGGAAAATTAATATAGGCTAAAATAGATTTAGATGCTAGACAGTGGTTGGATTTATTGTGTGAGGTACAGGGGTGAGAGTGTTTTGTTTTTATTTATTAGAGAAATTGTGGATTTACAGAACAATCATGCATTGAATACAGGATTCCCATACACTACACTATTATTAATACCTGCATTGGTGTGGAACATTTGTTACAATTTATGATAGGGCATTTTATAATTGTGCTATTAACTATAGTCCATGGTTTAACTTAGGGTTCACTGTTTGTGTAGTGTAGTTCTATGGATTAAAAAAAAAAAACTGTTACCATATATACAATCTAACATTTCTCCTTTTAATCACATTCAGGTATATATTTCAGTGCTATTACATTCATAATCTTGTGCTACCATCACCACCATCCAATACCAAAACAGTTCTATCATTCAAAATAGGAGTCCTGTATGTACATTTAAGGCTTTAACTTCCCATTCCCTGCCATGCCTTGTTCCCTGGTAACCTATAGTCTAGATTCTGACTCTAGGAGTTTGCTTATTATAATTATTTTAAATCAGTGAGATCATTCAATATTTGTCCTCTTGTGTCTGGCTTATTTCACTCAACATGATGTCTTCAAGGCTCATCCATGTTGTCACATGTAACAGGACTTCATTCCTTTTTACAGGTGAGTAACATTCCATAGTTTGTATATACCACATTTTACTTTTTGGTGCACAAAATTCTTTACCCTCTATTCTTGGAATTAATGGTCAGTATTTATGCCCTTGAGGAGATGAGTCTTTGACTTTAGTTTACTGTTTAACAAGCAGTATGCTTTCTATATATTTACAGGGAAGACTTATACATCCACCTGCATCACACTGAAGTGCTGAGTTTGGAAGTAATACTGAGGGTGCTGCATGTGCAACCTATTTATAGTGAAGTTTTTGGTTACTACTAACCCAACATTCCCTAGATTCATCCTAAAGGGAAAAAGTGGGATAAGGTGTAAAACAGCAGCATTAATCGTGAGCTTTCATTGAATGCTTGACATTCATTCTTCATATAAAGTCCGTACCATGGTAAATAACTTGTTTTCTATAATAATTAAATTTAAAAGTTATTAGAGCACATTCACATAATAGTTAATCTGTCTTTATAGCTTTTTTCCCCCATGCATATAGAGCTATTGTGCTGGGATTGTGGAGAACACTTTAGAATTGTAACAACAATTTTAAAGATATTTTAATCATCTTCTGCTAAATAGACTGTGTTAATAATAGTAGTATGACACGTCTCTTATTCTAAACTTAGTTTCTTTTCTTTGAATATTTGTTTTAAGACCAACACAAAATTGTATAAAACACATTTCTTCATTTTAAGAGCACAAGGGAAATATCTAAGTTGACTTTGAGCCTATCTATTCAATATGACACCCCAGAAGTATTTTCTGGCGACAGCAAAGAAATAATACAAATATTAAATGTGAGTTTCAATAAATAACAGATGGAATGATTTTCAGATTAGTTGAATTAAAAGATATATATATTGTTGACAGTGGTTAGATGACAAGTTATTATAAGAGTGAAAAGCCTAATAAAATACAAATTTCGTGCAGGAATGAGATGATTTCCAACATAGAGCACAAACCAGCTTATCTGTCAACTGGTCCCTTTTGAGTTTGGTTTTGGACTATGTGTCACAGGTGTGTCACTTTGATAATATAATCTCACTTACTGTATGACTGACAGCTTCTGCATAGTTTCCCTATTGGATAGTGACAAAATCTCTTTGCTTTATATTGAGGTTATATGCTTCTATCGGTAATATTATCTTCACTATGCAAGAGTGCCGCTTGACAATAAAACATGAAATCTGGGGTGGGGGAAGCAGTGAGGAAAGATGTGGAAATTGCTGAAAAACACTATAACAAAAAACATGTTTCAATATGAAGCTTAAACTAAATGTAATATAAAAATGCAAAGCTGACCAATCTAAATTGCAGTTGATACAGTGTCAACAGATTATCAGTTCTTATTTTAAACAGCTTTTCAAATGAAAATTTAAAATGTATTTTATGGACTAAATAAAATGGCAAAAAAAAACCAAAAAAACCTTGGTGGTCAGAAATGTTTACTAGGTTCTGTGGTTGGTATTAAAAATTGTTAAGATTTCTGCTTAGATCATTGATAAATTAAGTTTGCTATTGGACAAAGTTTCTGATCCTGTTTCTGTATTAACATATAAAATGTGTTTTGGTATTGGTATTTGCATTATGTACTCTGCATTAACAATGTTTAAATTTTACTTAAAATGTATCTTTCACCTGTTTTGCATCCAAGACAAAGCACTTTCCTTAATTTGTGACCATAACTAAGGTTTAAATATTTAGATCTGGAAAATATTACATTCTCCATCAGATTTTCATCTTAACTGTATTCTTTGACAGAAAGTTAAATGAGTTCCCAATTTCTGCGCACCCATTTGTTGTTGATAGGGAAGGCAATATATGAGTGTAGAATTTAACTGGATAATAAAGATCCCATGCTGGATAGTATCAAGAAGTTATTTATAAAACAAAGAAGAGTCACTGTGTACAAAGCTTGACCATTTTCTGTTTTGTCTTCCTGGCTTTTATGTGATATTTTTGGTCTTCCATGGAGTAATTATCTTTCTCTGTATAAGATTTCAGTTATTTAAACTGCACGATAATAGCATCACAGAGATGGCTGTTCACTAAGTTTTAGTCCACATCTCTACATCTTTCATGATTAGGGGTAATGTGCTTACATCCTGGATCTCTTTTAGTACAACTCTTTCCTTTGCTCTCTCTCTGTTTTCAGTCACACCGTACTCCCTTCTATCAAGTGATCTCTGCTTGAGTTGTACCCTCTGTTTTCAAGAGCTCTTTCTGCCCAACACTCCCCAGCCCTTACCCTCACTGCCATATAATTGCTGTACCTGCCTTTCAGATATGAGTTCAACCATTTTCTCTAAGAAAATCTTCCCTTGGCATTCTTGGCCATATCAATTACTTTATTGTATATTGTTTTCATTCCATGTTATTCTACTCTGTACTTATTGCATTTTTAATTTTATATGTATTTGTGTGATTCTTTCTATCTCTGTCACTGTCTTATTTGCCAGGAATGCTGTAACAAATAAACAGATTGGCTTAAGTAATGGGAATTTATTGCCTCATGGATTTGGAGGCTACAAGTCCAAAGTCAGTGTCTCAGCAGAGCATGCTTTCTCCAAAAGTCTGTCGCATTCTGGTGCTGGCTTGCCACAAATCCTTGGGATTCCTTGGCTTGCATCTCTGTCACCTCCATGTGGCTTCTTCTGGCTTCTACTTCTCCTTGGTTGTCTGTGTCTCTGTGTAGAATTCCTCTTATAAGGACTTCAGCCATATGGATCAAGGCCCACCTTGATTCAGTTTGGCTTCATCTAAACAAGATCTTTGAAGATCTTTTCACAAATGAGTCCACACTTTAATAATAATATCTTCAAGGGTATTATTTACAAATGGATTCACACCTACAGGACTGGAGGTTAGGACTTGAACATGCTTTTTGCAGGGAACATGATTCATTCCCCAATACTGACAGCTCCATAAAGGCATGTCTGTTCCTCACTGGTTTAATATGGCACCATCAGGGATTAGCAGTGCCTGGCACAGTAGGTGCCCAATAAATATTAGTTAAATTAATGTGTGGGTTCGTGAATGAGCATCATATATGAGCTGATTCTAAGGATGTTTTATTTTGTTCCAAAGAAAGACACTTTAAGAAAAATAAAAAATGAAGGGATCCTAGAACAAAAGCAATTCTGCTACAGATGAAATATTATTCTCTTAATAACAATAGTAGTGGATATAATGTACTAAGCACTTCCTACATGATAAGCACTTTATATACATTATATAATGTAAGTCATCCAATACTAAAAGTTGTTTTGTGCATATTTTAGAGATGAGAAAACTGGGGCTGTGTTTTATAGTTTGCCAAACTACTGAGACCAAATTCTGATCATTTTTTTTTAACTTTGTATTTTTAAATACATTCAAACTTACAGGACAGTTACAAAAATAATTTAAAAGAAAACCCCATACAGAGAACTCCAATATACCCTACCTACCAGATACACATATCCACCAATTTTAACATTTTGCCATATTTGCCCCTTCCTCCCTCCTTCCCTCCCTCCCTCCCTTACTTACTACCTATCTATCTGACTATCTGTCTGTCTGTTTATAAATACATTTTCTAACACTTGAAAGTAGGTGGTATGCACCATGCTTCTTGAAAACTTAATACTACCATGTTCATTTCTAAGAACAAGAACATTCACTTAAATAACCTCCTTAAGTGCAGTTATAAAGTTCAAGGAACTTAACTGTGATATAAAAGTTACAATTTATACTCCAGTTTTTTCATGTCCTAATTATATCCTTTTGAACCTTTTCTCCTCCCTTGTTAGATCTCATCCAGGATCATATATTGAATTTATAGTCATTGTCTCTTTAGTTGCTCTTTTTTTGAAATTGTGGAAACATATGTACAACATAAACTTTCTCATCTTAACCCTTCCCAAGCATACCATTCAGTGGGATTAATCACATTCACAATGTTGTAGTACCCTTACCACCTTCATTACAAAGACTTTCCCATCTCCCCAAACACACACTTACACCAAATTATGCATTAATTCCCCATTCCCTTGCTCCTGGTAACCTTTTTTTGCCTTTATGAGCTTGCACTTTTTTTCTGATATTTTATTTGTAGGTAGTTACAATGGGGTTTAAATTTAACATCCCAAACCTATTATAATCTCATTTGCTTTGATACTAACTTTACTTCAGTATCATACCCAAACTGTTCCTATACCCTTCCATCCCCTCACCTTTATTGTATTTCTTGTCACAGCTTACAAGTTTATATGTTATGAATCCCAAACCACTGACTTATTATTACATTTTCTTCATTTGCCTTTTAGATTCTGTGGGAAATAAAAAGAGGAGGTACAAACCCAAAATACAATAATACTGCAATTGTATTTACCCATGTCATTATCTCTACCAGATATCTTCATTCTTAATGTGGCTTTGATTCTTCCTATGCCTATGGTCCTTTCCTTTCAACCAGCAGAACTCTTTTTAGCATCTCTTGTAGTGCTGGTTGGTGCTGAGAAACTCGCTCAGCTTTTGTTTATCTGAAAATGTCTTAACCTCTCCCTTACGTTTTTAACAGTTTTTCCAGATGTAGAATGTTTGCTTGGCAGTTTTTTCCTTTCAGCACTTTAAATATGTCATCCCATGGGCTTCTTACCTTCATGGTTTCTAACAAGAAATTGGCACTTTATCTTTAGAGGGTCTCTTGTATGTGGCACCTTGTTTCTCTCTTGAGACTTTCAGACATCACTCTTTATCTCTGGCATTTGACAGCTTGATTATAATTTGTTGCAGTGTATGGATCTCTTTGGGTTTATCCTATTTGGAGTTTGTTGAGCGGCTTGGATGTGTATATTCATGTATTTCATTAAATTTGGGGAATTTTCAGCTATAATTTTTTTGAAGTCTCTCTGTGCCTTTCTCTCTTTCTTCTCCTTCTGGGACTCTCACAATGTGTATACTGGATGGTATCCCACAGGTTCCCAAGCCTCTATTCA
Source organism: Cabassous unicinctus (assembly GCA_029593785.1). Classification (NCBI taxonomy): domain Eukaryota; kingdom Metazoa; phylum Chordata; class Mammalia; order Cingulata; family Chlamyphoridae; genus Cabassous; species Cabassous unicinctus. The sequence continues at coordinate 25,135 of JAQZBX010014539.1, forward strand.
CTTTTCTCCTTTCTTTTTCTGCCTCTCAGACTGGATAATTTCATTTGCCTTTATCTTCAAGTACACTGATTCTTTCTTCTGCCAACTCCAATCTTCTGTTGAATCCCTCAAGAAAATTTTTAATTTCTGTAACTATGGTCCTCGGCTATGTTTGGTTCCTTTTCATAATTTCCCTCTTTCTACTGATATTTTCTCTTTATGTACATTTATCATTTTCCTGATTTCCTTTAGTTCTTTGCCCATGTTTTCCTTTTGCTGTTTAAGCAAATTAGGATCATTTCTATAAAGTCTTTGTCTGGTGTCTCCCAGGTCTGCTCCTCTTCATTGATGGTTTCTAATGCTTTAATCTTTTGCTTTGCCTGGGGCATTGCTTATCATTTCTTATATGTTTTTGTAATCATTTGTTGAGACCTGGACATTTTCATATTTTAATGTGCTATCTCTGGAATGTCAACTCTAAGGTGCCTGTTCCTCAGCTCAAACTTGTATCCAGCTAGTGTTATGACAGAGCTTTCCTTGAATGCCAGGAACTAACAAAAGGAGGAGAAGGAGGAGAAGGAGGAGGAGGAGGGGGAAGAAACACCTTTCCTAGCCTTTGCAGAATGTCCTTTGTGGATGCTTTCCTTCAGAGTTTATACCTACACTGACTTTAGAGAATAGCCTCAGGCACATCATAGGGGCTTCCTTGATTCTTTTTATGAATGTGTCTTGTCTTGGGCATGTACTTTGATGCTAGGAGCTCCCCCATTTACATGAATATAAGTGATGGTCCCAGGCATTGCACTGTATGTCCTGTAGCCAGCAATCCTCTGCCCAGTAAGCCATGACGTGCCTGCTCTCCCACAGTGTTTTGTAGAAGCACTCTAGGAACTGCCGTCTACCTATAGGGTAAGCTCTGAGATGCCAAGCCTTCGATGAGTGACCTGATAGGCTGCCACCAGAGATGTTGGGCCAGGCATATATGACCCAGTATGTTCACACAGCGTTTCTCTGCTCCTTTTGGATTCAGGACTGGGGCACAAATAAGGAGCAAGGACAAGCTATGTGTCAAGCCAGTGAGGGAATGGGGAAGGGAACAGCAGGGCACCAGGAGATCCTACCACTTCTAAGTTGACTTTTTCTTGGTTCAGTACATACTATGTTACTGCAATCCTTAAACTGTTTTCTGGAGGTTTGAGAAAGATGTTTCTGCCAGATCTTGCTGGTTTGCAAAGCTTCTGTGGTGGGAAGGGAGTCCTGCTACTTCTTACTTTAACTTTCAGTTCCTCTATGTATACATGGGTTTACTCAATGTTCCAAAGTTTGTGGGTAATCAGAGAGTTAAAATTGGCTTTTCTGAAACACTCTACTGGACTAAAAGCACAAAGTTACAATGTGGTTAAATTAGTCAATAGCATGAATACAGTTAGATGCATAAATCCATTACTAGGTATATACCCAAAAGAATTAAAAGCAGGGACTCAAACAGGTATTTGCATACCAGTATTCATAGCAGTGCTATTTACAGTTGCCAAAAGATGGAGCAAACCAAGTGTCCAATCAACGATGAATGTATAAAGAAAATGTGGTGTATATATATATGTGTGTGTGTATACACACACACATGCAAAGGAAAATTATTACACCGTAAAAAAGAAATGAAGCCCTGAATTCCTGATACATGCCACAACATGGATGAACCTGGAAGTCATCATGTTGAATTGAATAAGCTAGAAACAAAAGGAGAGATATTGCATGATTTTGCTGATTAGAAACAATTAGAATAAGCAAACGCATAGAGTCAGAATCAATAATATAGGTTAACAGGGGACTGGTTGGGGTTAGGGAATGGGAAGTTAAGCCTTAAAATGTACAGGGTTCCTATCTGTAATGATGGAAGTGTTTTGGTAATGGATGCTGGTAACGGTAGCACAACCTTGTCAATACAATTAGCAGCACTGAAATATATATCAGAATATGACTAAAAGGGAAGATGTTTGATTGTATATATGGTAACATAATACAATTTTTAAAAATTACAGCATTAAAAAGGGCAGAAAAAATAATTTGTTGAGTATTTCACTTATTGCCTATTTTCTAGCTTTTGTCAGAATCTGTTTCTAGGGTTGGAACCATTTAATCATTAACTCAAGTCTCAGCCATGTTCCAGATTGAGGACTGATCCTTCTAAGTAGTAGAATAATTGACTAGTTGATAGCCCAGTGCATCAAGACTTAACAATGAGGCAAACTTGATGCAAGTCCAGCTCTAATCTTATAACATATTTCTAGTGTTTGGGCTTCTGTTTTATAATTGAAAGCAATTTATCACCTAATATTCTTTCCCGTGGCTTAATAAAGTACTTGATATCACTATTTCTCCCAGCATTTTGGGGGGATCTTTCCTTTGACAAAGTCTTCTTGATTTCTTTAAATTCTGGGATTCTGCCTCTGAAATCATCTCATTTCAGGAGATCTCTTATCTGATGGCAGTCTTTTTTTTTTTTTTTTCATTTTAAAAGCAATTTATTGCAGTATATAAATCATACATGAACATACATAAACAATAGTGTTTACTAAACATTGTGAACGTACAAAACAGACATGCATAACATCACACAGGACTCCCATATATCACCCCATCCAGTCGCAGTCTTTCTAAAATAAAACTACTTTTCTGGATCTCTATAGACTGCCAGCTCTTAGAGGCCCGTTTACTTCCTCTCTAGTACTCACTCTTGGACCTCTGTTGATGACAGCTGCTAATGGCATATGGTCATACCTGGTGATACTCAGGCCACTTGGACTTCTTGTTCTTATGTAGAGCTGGATCTTTATGGTGCTTCCCAAACCCCAGTGTAAGTCGAGTACCAGGTTCTGGTGGCCATCCCCAGCCTGACTCATTTTGCTGCATGTAACCTTTCCCTACCTGGCGCTTTCCCTTTATAGAGCCAGCTCATCATTGGCAACAAACTTTTAATGAATGCTTATTATGTGCAAGTCATTCTGTTCCATAGAAAATGTATCTCCAGTGGGTGTGATCTTAAAAATAGAGAATAAGTTACCAGTAATTTATGGTGGTTCCTGACCAGCAGAATCCACAATAAATGAAGTGTGTGTTCTTCCATGTATTATTTGGTGTCCACATGTGATACATGTGTACAAATAAGTGCAGAATATGCATATGAATCTTTCAGGTTTTGCCTGTTTCTTTTTTTCTAGTCAATTGTTAATTTCAAGATAATCAGGCTCTTCTGTAGTCTCCTTCATAACCTTATTTGAATGTGATATGTTTGGAATGTAGAACAGCTGAAGAAACATATTCCAGGCAGGATGATGCATTCTCTAATTTTCTTCATGTGTTAAGGAACCTAGTGATTCTCCTGTGCTCAAGAATTGTTTGGGAGGCAAACCAGGTGTACCACCCTAATTCAACTCTGCTGAGACTCTAAGCAATATACCTTACTTATTAACCTAATTCAGACTAGGTTGGTATATACCTATCATTGCAATTACCTACTTTCTGGAAATAGTAAAATACTGTGATTCTGTTAGTGTTTCTTTTTTTTGTTTGGGAAAAAACAAGAAATAATGTATCACAAACCTATATCAAATTTACAAATAAAGGCAAACAAGCATATATTAATAAAGGCATGGCACAAATAATGCCTCTGAAACTATGCCATTATTTAAATCTGGGTATTTCTTCCCTTAGAAAACTATTTTTATTTGTATGTTAATTTTCTTTTATTAATAAATATACAAGTCAGGACATTTTGGCTGAATATATGACATATGTTTCCTAATCTGATATACAGTAATCTTCAAGACATTCAGGAAAAGCTCAAAGAGGGAAAAGCATACATTTATCCCAGAAACATCAGATTAGAAGGTTAGGAAAAGGAAGAAAATACCTCCTAACCAAACTAAAATTTAATATTAGAAATACAGACTTAGAGCAGCTTATATAAATGAAATTTTGAAGATATCGTGTAGGTAACAAAAGCAATGAGTCTGCACGTTAGGATTTCTAAATTTTCAAAAGAATTTTATTTATTAGGCAATAGCTCAGAGACAGTTACTTTATTTAAAAATTTTTAGTAGTATATTGGTGCACAAACAGACCCTAGAATACCAAAAGTATTCATTGATAAAGGAGTTACTTCAAAGTTAGATTTCACCTCCTTAAGAGTAATCTTGAAAGTGAAGTAGAGACTACGAAATTGGGCCATTTACTAAAACATTACACATTTTTACACGAGTGTAAGATTTTAGCAACATTAGAGGTAAATTGATTTTTGGAGTATAAAGATGTAAATATGGAGGCATTGGGAAGATATCTTCTCCATTAACATTTCAGCTTCTGAGAGAATGAAAGGAGTTAGAGTGGGAAGTTCTATGTTGAGTGCAGGAACAGTTTAATCAGAAGCATCTTGAGGGAATTGCAAGGATTGGCCCACTCTCTTGGCCCAAGGAGAACTCTTTGGTCCAGACTTCAGCTTCCATGGTTGTGCCCCTTGAAGTCATTCTTCCTTCAATTTATCCCTTCTCTGGCCTTTTCAGGCATTGCTTCTGTTCAGTCAGATTTTGCAAAAATCTTGTAAATCTTTGCATCAATTCCAGGGGACCCAAACCATCAGACAATAAAATTTCCCACAGATACTTCCTACATAACTACATTTCCAATCCTGACTTTCATTGAAATTCCAGTCTCCGTGTTGAGTTACATCTTCTTTAGTAAGGGGTTGTTCAGTTAAAACCTGAAACCAGAGAAACCAGGCTGCACCTGTCTCACTTAGCCTGGAAATCTCCTCAGCTAAATGTCCAAACTCATCAGTTTCAAGTTCTGACTTCCATCCATCAGAACTCAATTTTGCCCAGTTCTCTGTCACTTTATAACAAGGATCACCTTACTTCCAATGTCTAATGATACATTCATCATTTCCTTCAAAGGTCTCTCCAGAAGTACTTTAACGTCCATGTTTCTACCAACATTCTTTTCAGGATGGATTATGTATTCTCTAAGACAGTACAAACTTTTTCTATAGCTGCCACTCATTTCTGAGTCCTTTCAATTCTTCAGCCTCTACCCATTACCAAATTCCAAAAGTGTTTCTACATTTTAGGTCTTTGTAATAGCAGCACTCTACATTTGGTACCAAAAACCACCTTAGTTTTCAAGTACTAAAATAATAACATACAATGGGTTGGCTTAAGCAATGGTAATTTATTGGCTAATGGTTTTGAGGTTAGGAGAAATCCAAAACTGAGACATCAGTAAGTCAGTGTTTTCTCACTAAAGACTTTGGTATTCTGGACTTTGCTGCTGACAATCCTTGGTCCTTGGCTTTTCTGTCACATGGCAACTTTCTCTTTCGGGTGCTGTTGACTTCCAGCTTCTGGCTGCTCCCCATGGCTTCTCCTTCTGTGCCCAATTTCCTTTGTAGACTTCAGCCGTACTGGATTAAGGCCCAATAACATCTTTAGAGATCCTGTTTCCAAAAAGGTTAACACCCACAGACCAGGGATTGGGACCAGAACATGCACTTTTGTGGGGTATATGATTTAATTCCCAAAAACTATCCACTGAAGCCAAAGAAGGACTTACTTTCTACGATATTTCTGAAGAGAGTCATATTAATTGGGTGATGGTATAGTAAGCACCCAGCTCCAGAAGTCTGATGGAAGAACTGAATGGATGAGATATAATTTTAATTTCCTGGGAAGTGGGTGTGGCTCAGTGGATGGAGCCCCCGTTTACCATATGAGACCCCCGGGTTCGCTTCCCGGCGCCTCCTTGTGAGGGCAGGCTGGCTCGTGCGGCGCCGTGGGCTGATGCGTCAAGACCTCACAGCAAGGGGGAGATAGGCAGACGCGGAGAGGACACGCAGCGAATGGACACAGCAGCACAAGCAGCAAGGGGGGGATAAATAAATAAAATAAATAAATCTTAAAAAAAAAAAATTTTAATTTCCTGGGCAAATACTATGAAATGGGTCATTTTAAACAAGGGGGATTTACTTGCTCATGGTTTTGAGGCAGGAAAGAAAGTGCAAACCAAGGCATCATCAAGGCAGTGCTTTCTTGCTAAAGACTGGTGGTCTGCGGCTGGCTGCTGGCAATCCTTGGTCCTTATCTGGTCACATGGCAAGGCACATGGCTGTATCTCCTGATCTCTCCCTTTTCTTTTGTTTTCTGTTAATGTTCAGCTTCTTGCTTCCTGTGGCTTTCTGTCTCTCTGTCTGAATTTCATTCCATTTATAAAGGACTCTAGTAATAGGATTAAGACCCATCCTAATAGAGGTAGGCCACATCTTAACTGAAAAAGTATCCTCATCAAAAGAGATCGTAATTACAATATAGATTCATACCCACAGGAGTGGATTAGGTTTAAGGATATTTAGGGGTGGGGAGGGGGGTTTGATATATACAGTTTCAAACTACCAAAAGGTATTTTAATATCTAAAGAGTCCATTTTGAATAGAGGAACAAATTGAGAAGTTTGAAGTTTTGGAGATTTCACTACCCTCTTTCCTCTCTGCTGGATTCAGTGACTCCTATTAGTCACTTTGCTCTGAGGGAGCTATCCAGGGTACCAGATTTCTGCAGAAATCCTTGCTTGCATAATTTTGCAAAATATGTTGTTATTTTTATTTTTCCCAGTCATAGAGACTTCCTTTGTAGTTGTTCATCATTCACTTGGATGAAATAACCTTCTAACATTTGGTTTATTCCAGTGGGTCACTCAAGACTCAATTCATCTGTAAACTTGATGAGGCCCTACCTAATCCTACATAAAAAGCCTACTTTGAGCTCCAGTACCAGCCTTTTTATATCAATATCAAATCTCTTTTTAACATATCACAAGTCAGTGCTTGCTTTATTCCCCTAGATTGTGAGCTCTATGAGGAAAGGGATTTTGTATTTTATTAGCAACTTTCCCAACTTAGAGATGGGGCAGATCTTCAATCAGTGATACATAAATAAGTAAATACACTGCTGCTTAAAAGTAACTTGTATTTTGTCCATCTCATGTGAATTACTTTCAGTGCTAACTACTGTGCTGAATCATACCTAGCTTGACCTTGAGTACTGCCCTCCCTTCCCTTGTCAAAGAGTGAAAAATTGTTCCTAATTTTGCAATGGAGTAACAAAATGGCTAATAGTCTTGAAAAAAAGGAAATGACTGGGGGAAGTATGACATATATACTGTGGACATCCAGGAGTTAGTAGGATTAATGAAGCAAGAATAACCAGTATTATGGAGAATAGGGGTCAGTGGAAAGCCTGACTTGTCATTCCCTCTAACCAGAATCTAGAACATCCACTCCCTGTTCATATTTTAAGGCCACTGAAATATGGCATCTTCTCCTGATTCCCACTGCCCAGATCCACATTTCGAAACATCCATAAATCTGAGGCCATGTGGCAGAATTCTTTCATTCAATGAACTAGGCCTGTATATATATCAGTTAATGAAATAGGTGTAGTTCCTGCTTTCCTGAAGCCTGTGATTTATTCTCACTGTTGTTTCCATGTTACCCACGGAAAGAATACTAGTCTTGTAGCCACGTTAGGTAACCCCTAACCTATCATAAAGAGTGAATGTGCTTGTTCCTCATACATATAGACACACATATCCAGCCACAATGCAAGAGCTATGTTTTTGCCCTGAATGTTCAGTGTGGCAAAAAGGGACTATATTATCATAGAAATATCTTTTATTTACATGTTAGCCATTCTGTCACTGAGTAGTGTTGACCTGTTGGTCTCTTTTATATGATATTGGTAAACTGTGTGCTTGTGTACATTCTCCCTTGTCAGGGGGATATTTTAAGAATTGTTTATGTACCAAAGTTTCTCATTTGGTGAGAAGTTCCCTGCATTTCAAGTGCATGAACCATAGGAAATGATTTGTGGCTTTTAGATGGGGGATATTTTCACTTCATAGTTCTAACTTCCATGTTTTTGAAGGTGATGCACTATATAAACTGCAAGTCATGTGTTTCTGAATGAGACGGATTCAAAATAACTGAGAAAGGTGTGAAAGAAAGGATTTTTAAAATGCTTAAAATAATTTAAAAAATATTGCATAAGTTTTCTGTAGCCATCCTGAATAAAGTTATAGCTTAGAAAACTCATAATTTCTTTGCTAAATGTTTAGAATTATGCCAAGTAAAATGATCATTATTAATTTTTTGGATTAAAAGCCACTAGAGCCATTTTCTAATAAAACTAAAAATGAAACATTTCTGCCCAAAGCTTCTTGAATCCATCTAAAGGTAAAGTTGCCTTAAAATTGTTTCAAGAGTGATGTGTATGCACGCTACAGTTCAAGTATTTAAAATGAGACTGGGTAAAGCGATGGATTTTAGCAATCATGTGAATCGTTTATGTTGTGAAAATGTAGTCCTGGAAATCCTTAGCATTTAGTCAGGCTTAGGACTCCTTAGGGACCAAAAGTGTTGATGGTCTCTAATATAGCCCCTGTGTACATGAAAAGGTGGGGCAACTGCTGTGATTACTTACCTCTTTTCCAGAGGAAAATAATGGCATTTACACCCCATCAAAACCAGCTTAGGGGCCTTTACAAATAATACTGAATTTAAATTTGACTGGAATATTTTGACTTTAAGTTGAAATGTGAATCAATATTTGTTTTATATAGAGAGATATAAAACATACACATATATACATATAGTGATTTCATATAATGACGTCAGCCATCTATAATGTTATTCTAATAATACAGATACTTTTATTCTGTTTGGTTGATGGGCAACATATTAATAAATCCTTCATGGTTTACTTGATGAGTTGGATTCTAAATGTTTTACTTTGGGCACAGATTCCTTAACATTGGTTGGTTATTGACATATGTGGACATATGCCATCGTTAATTTGTTCTTTTATTCATTTTGTAACCATTTAATCACCTACTATTTGAAAGAGTCAATCAATGGCATCTATAGCAGTTGAAGAATTAAAAAAAAGAACAAAAGAAGCTGTATGATCTGGGTGTTTTCTTGCTAGTGGAAGAGCTGCAAATATATTAAGTGCCTGTATAAGTGAATTTGAAGGGTGAAAATACACAATTTTCAACTTTGTGATTAAATGTCATTTTTACCAAAAGCAACCAAAATAACCTATGTCAGGGTTAATATGCAAAGTTATCATTCTTATTAGTTTAATGACGATATATGCAAAATTATATTATGAAAGTGATTCTTGCCCACTGCAACTTAACAGTATCAGTTAGACAACATCAGCCATACATTCATTTTAGCACATAAAAGGAATTGTCTCTGCATTCAAACAATGCAAAGGTGATTCAGTATATACTCAAAAAAGTTTGACTAATGGACTGCCATATTTTATTAATATTCTTGCTCTTCATTAAGCATAGTAACAATATATATTTTCTTTACTTGTTCTAAATCTGTGTTCACCTCATGTCATTTTCTCATTTCAAGAGTTATACTTTATTTCTGTGCTCTAATTCAGATTATGAATTTATCTTCTTAGCATTTGAGTCCCTCTGTAAGCTCACCACACCTTATTAATCCAAACATAGATCTTCTACTTTGTTAAGGTCCTGTAATTTAGAGCACACTCACACATCCAGCATATGCATTTAATCCTTTCTGTTTATGCAAATTTCAGCTGTCATTACAGGCCTAACTCCAAGAAGCCTTCCATAAGGACTTTAACCCTCCTGGGGAGTTTCCTTTGTTGCACTCGGAGTTGCAGGCAAATACCTACTTGTCACAAGACAATTATGTATAGGCTGTTCTGCTACAGTGCATTTTTCTGTAATGTTAATTATGTCTTACATGATGGTAAATAGGGGAATTCTGTTAGTAAATGTACACCTTGGTTCTTAGTTCATGTGTGATTTCCCCCCCGCATATTAATGTTTAGCTCCCAGTACCTACAGCTGAACACAAAGTGTGTTAATACAGGCAAGGCCAAGCAACAACAACCCAAATCCACAAGCATTGTGGTTCTGTTTGTTTCCCACATCATCTTCTTTTTGGTGCAATTTGGCAATATTTTTAGTTTTGGAAGTATTATTGTGTAGTTTTCCCCAGTCCTTTTAGTCTCAACTGTTCTTTATAAACTCTTGTCAAGCTAACTATTTCTTTTAAAGGGAAAAAAGTCTATTATTTATTTTTACTATCATTAAGAATTTTACATGACCTTTTAGCCATATTTTTGTTTTCATAAAGGTTGTCAAGGTCTTGGTTAGAGCTTTTTGTTATGTTACCTAGATTTTAAGTGGTATATCACAGCCCTATGTTTTTGATAAGCCTCATTATATAAGCCTCATTATATTTATTATTCATTTTTTCAGGATGAAAGTATACATATTTTGAAAGAATACATACGGTGCAATAGCAAGAATTAAGTAAATTTGCCTGATGGTGTTTGCGTTGCTTAGCTGAATTGAAGGAGATGAAGGGAGACAATAAGATGTAACTGTGACCATTGTGCATATTCTTCCCTTTAGCGGAATCCTTCTCCATTCCTACTTGATAGCCAGTTTTCCCCAAAATTTAATCTCTCAATTCAGGCATCACTTCTTTAGACTATTTTAGGGTCTCAAAGCAACATGTGCTTTTCTTTATTAACAGCAGCTATAATTTTACAATTATTTTTGAGATTATTAAATAATATATTTTTTTCCCTCTTAGACTGTAAACTTCATGAGAACAAATTTCATGTATGTTTTTTCCCACCAATTCACTTCCATTTCCTAGCGATTACCACACACACAAACAGCAGGTATTTATTACGTTTCATTGTGGAATGATCAATGGATAAATGCATTTTTCTTTCCCTTTCCCTTTCCCTCTCCTCCCCTCCTCTTCCCCTTTTCCTTTTCTTCCTTCCTTCAAAACAACAACAACAACTAAACCCTTCAGTATTCTTCCTGGAATGAGAATGAGTTACTTTCCCTTCCATTATCTTTTGTTTTCACCACATTTCCTGGTTGTTGATGTTTGTGGTTTATATTTTCCTTTTTATAAATAAATATATATATATATAGAGCACAGTTTCTTAGGTCCTAGGTTTTCTTGAATTTATATCTTTCAGAAATTACAAAATGAAAAATTGCACAAAACCTTAAATTTTATAGAAGAACATATTGGAGAGTATTTTTATTGCCTTTGAATAGAAAAGGATATCGTGAAAAAGGCCCTAAAAGTAAAAACCTGAAAGAAATGATTGACAATTTTGAAGGAAACTATTGGTAATTTTTATTAAAATTAAAAATATCTGAATATCAAAAGACACCATGAATTAAATGGTCAGACAAATTTTAAGACTAGGAGAAAATTTTGGCAATCACTGTAACTGAATCAGAATATATAATGAGAGCCACCAAACCAATGATATCATGACAAACTACTCAATAGAAAGAAGTGGGCTCTAAAGGAGATGAAATGGCAATTTTATAGAATAGGAAATCACTTGCAAATAAACCTCAAAATTCTCAATCATTAATAATTAGAGAAATATTAATTGTAACAGTCAATGCTGCTTCATAGCACCTGGAATAACAAAAATTAACGTTTGATAATAATAAGTTTTGGAGTGGATATGGAGTATTCTTATGCATTTCTTGGGAAAGTGTAAATAATTGTTAACATTTTGAAGACCAGTTTGCCAGTAGCTGGTAAAGTTGGTGATATGCATTTTCTGTGTTCATGCAGTTCTACTCCTACATTTTACACTGAGAAACTCTGCACCTATCCATAAAGAGTCATAAAAGAATCTTCAATGCAGTAATGTTTTTAATAGAGAATAACTGGCAACAATCTTAATGACTATCTATAGGAATACACTTATAAAAGTTTAAAATCATTTATATTATTCTTAAAACATGAGTTCAAAATTACATATTGTTTATGGATACATAGTATATATATATATATGAACTGCACGTCATGTACCAAATTTAGGGTAGTGATTTCTTCTGGGAAGAGAGAAAGAAACAAAGATTAGAAAGGAGCTGTATTAGCTGCTAAATTTAATGTACATAAATCACTTTCCAGACCTTGCTCCCAAAGTTCATTTGGTCAAATTATAGCTAGGTGATTCTTGTCATGCTAACTTGATTGTACAATGCAAACGTTAGTATTCATTGGATTACTTCTGATTTCAAACTTTGTGGATGACATCTTTCTATTTCCTGTTAAATATGATATATAGGTGACAAGAGTATATTAAGTGAAATATTAAGTCAAGTACATGTGGATCATTTTATACCTCTTGTAATGTTAGTTCCACCTCCCATTATTAATACTTGCTTCATTTCCACTGCCTTGGATGTAAATTAGCTGAGGTTTTCATGAATGTGGACTTCAACATAGTCAGTGCTCACAGTGAAGCAGCTGAGTAAAAGCTTGTTTAAGTACTTGGGAAAAAGAGAAGTAATAAAGTAGGAGAATATAATTATAGCATATCTAGTCATCATTTCAGGCATGAAGTGCCAGCTGGATTCTAGGTGACCTTGGTGATTTATCTTGGAGAATGCAGTATAATGATCATATAGGATTTTTTATGCTTTCTATATACAATTACATGTAACCAATTTCAGATATTCAGATGATTGTAATCACTAAATAGTATGGTTGTGAAAATTTTCATTTAATTATTTTATTGTAAGACTTACTTTCCTCTTAAGAATTCAAATGTCCCATTTATTAATTTTTATCAGTTATGTGTGTTTTTGTAATAATTAAACTGTTATTATTGAACAACTAAAAATACCAAAAGGGTCAGCTTACCTAAATTAAATGCAGCTTGAGAGATATTTCAACATGATTTTAGGATCATTATTATGTTTATTTCACTTGCACACAATGCTTTTTGCTACATATGACTTCATTTTCATAAGAAAAGTGTGATGGCCATTAAACTTTTGGATATCAAGTTACATGATAAATTGTAAAAGTAGTTAATTTCTATTTGCTTTCTAGATGACATTTGAAATGATAATCCTATTCTTTTGTTACCTTCTACCCTAAAATATTATAATCTAGGGGCTTCAATTAGATTTTAGATAAAAATCTGAGAGAAGCAGAGCATCCTTCAACTTAACAAACAATGTACATTGTTTTTATGCATAGGATGACCCCAATAGGCTGTTATGGATTGCCACAAAATCCACATGATATTTAACTAATTAAAGAGTTATATTATAGGGAAGCGGGTGTGGCTCAGTGGATAGAGCCCCCGTTTACCATATGGGAGGCCCGGGTTCGCATCCCGAGGCCTCCTTGTGAGGGCACGCCGGCCTGAGCGGTGCGGTGGGCTGATGCAGCAACCTCATGGCAGGAAGCGGGTGTGGTGCAATGGATAGAGCACCCGTTTACCATATGAGAGGCCCCGGGTTCGCTTCC
>JAQZBX010014540.1:0-38513 GCA_029593785.1 Cabassous unicinctus
TCCTTCATTTGCCAGAATTTGTTTATGATATCTGTTTGAATATCTTTAATTAGTTGTTACAAATTTGTGTGTCCTTTGATTTTTAAATTTTTCCCTTGACTAATCCATAAGTTCAAGTTTCTTAGTATGACTTGCATTTTTTACTGATGTCTAAGTCTCTGATTAACTGATGGATATCTCCCTGGTATTAATCTCTTAAAACATTAATATACTGTAACAGTTTGTCATTATTTATGAATTCCAAAAATAGATATTGGATTATGTTTGTAAACTGGTCTATTCCTCTGGGCATGATTTAATTATTATTAGGGCTTTGATTGGGCCATATCAGAAGGCCTCTGCCTCTTGGTGGGTGGGGACTCACAAATAAAAGATATGGTAAAGGTCAGAGTTGGAGTTCTGATGCTGAGTTTTGAGCTGGAACCCCAGAAGTTAACACACAGTAGAAGAACACAGAGAAATAGAGATGGCCCTTATATATGGCAGAAACCCATGGAAAGATACAAAGCCATTTGCCTGATAGTCTACAGCTGGCCTTGTGGAGAAAACAGAGGAGCTAAGCCTGGAGAGAAATGAGCCCCAGGAAGAGAGTAACCCAGGAAGCCTAAACCCTGGCAAATGTCAGCAGCCATCTTGCTCCAACACACGACAATAGACTTTGGTGAGGGAAGTAACTTATGCTTTATGGCCTGGTAACTGGAAGTTTCTACCCCCAAAAATACCCTTTATAAGCCAACAGATTTCTAGTATTTTGCATCAGCACCCTTTTGGTTGACTAATACATATACATTTGTTCAATTTCAGTGAAAAACATTCTTTCATATCCACTATTAACCATATTTCTTTTTCACAAGAAGGCTTGCTATATGTTATACAATCCCATGCATTATTTGTTAGCTTTTCTTCTATTGATATACATGACCTTAGAGTTTCTCCTTCAACAACTTTTATACCCATATGTTAGTGCTACTAATTACAAAACCTATGATTTTCTTTATCTATTTATATTCATTTTCAAACATTTACAAAAATTATTTTTTCCAAATAATAAAGAGATGAATTCTCAGATTTTAATACTCAAATCAGATTCTAATCTCTGGTGACTAATCTAGTTACTAACTTTGTTGATTTTATTTAGTTCATAATAATAAAATCATGCAATATTTGTGCTTTTGTGCCAGGCTTACATCACTCAACACAATGGCCTACAAGTTCATCCATTTTGTCATATGCTTCATGAATTTATTACTTCTTACAGCTGAATAATATTCCATTGTGTGTATACAAAATTTGTCTATCCATTTATCCACTGATGAACACCAGAGGTATCTATCTTTTGGCAATTGTCCATAATGCTTCTATGAATATCAGTATGCAGATGTTCATATCACTTCTCTTAGTTCCTCTGGGTATATACCCAGCAGTGGCATTGCTGGGTCATATGGCATATGTAAATATAACTTCCTTAAGAACTGCCAAGAAAACTCTCACAATGGCTTTGCTCTATTACATTTCCATCAAAAATGAATATGGATCTTTGTATCTCCACATCCTCTCCAACACTTGTATTTTGCTGTTGTTATTGTTAACATTGGCAATTCTAGTAGGTGTGAAATTATAATTCATTACATTTTGATTTGAATTTCCTTAATAGCTAGTAATGTTGAACATTTTTTCATTTATTTTTTCCCCACTTATATTTCTTCTTTACAAAAATGTCTATTCAAATCTCTTACCCATTCTATAATCAGGTTTTTTTGTCTTTTATTGTTGAGTTGCAGGATCTCTTTATATATAATTTATATAAAACACTTGTTCAAAGTATGATTACCAAATAGGTTCACTCATTGTTTAGGCTGCCTTTTATTCTCTTGACAAAGTCTTTTGTGGTGCAAAAGTGACTAAATTTGCAGAGGCACCATTTATCTATTGTTTCTTTTTGATATTTTTATTTTTATTTTTAAGGAATCTTTAGATTACATAAATGTTACATCAAAACAATTATGATCAAAAACACTTATCCCACAAAGCAGAGAGTATCTACAACTGCAAAGGAGAGAATTCCATCCATCTGCCCCATGGGATCTAAACCCTCTATCAATCATAAACAGAGTGGGCATCACCTATCAAAATTCTCAAGATTGAAGAATGAACAAAGAGGAGGAGGGAATGCAACTGTGTACTATAATAGAAATTATTCTATATTTTTGTTGTAACAATTATGTAATATAAAGCTCTTTTAAAAATTAAAAAAAATATAAAGAACAGAGATATATAAGGTAATCTCACATACCTTACCCTCACTTTTCCCCAATAACAAATTTCATCAGTGTGGTATATTTGCTACAATTGATGAAAACTTTGAAGCATTGCTACTAACCACAGTCTCTAGTTTACAATATAGTTTACACTTTGCACCACATAATTGTGTAGTTTTTTTTTTTTTTTAGGTTACAGAGGTATTGACTTTTGTATATTTTTTATATTTAAAGAAGGTTTAGATTACATAAATGTTACATAAAAAATAAAGAGGAGTTCCATATTACCACATGTCCCCCCTCCAAGACATTTTTCTACATTAACATCCTTCATTAGTGTGGTACATCTGTTACAATTGATGAACTTATATTGAAATATTGCTACTAACCATGGACTACAGTTTACATTATAGTTAACACTTTGACCCACACAATTTTGTAAGTTATGATAAAATATACAATGGCTTGTATCTGTCACTGAAATACCATGCAGGACAAATCCATTGTCCTGAAAATGCTTCCATATTACACCTATTCTTCCCTTTCCCATCCCTCATAACTTCTGGTGGCTGCTGCCTTTACATGAATGAAAACGTTCATTCATTGCTAGAATAATAATAAGTCCATAGTAGAGAAATGATAAGTCTACGTCAGTCTTTTGTTTACTCTTCAATCATTAGGAGTTTGGAGTGGTAATGCCCACTCTGCTTCTAATTGAGAGGAAATTTAGATTCCATGGGGCAGATGGATGGAGTTATCTTGCTTGCAGTTGCAGACACTGTCTGTTCCTTGAGATGGGCATTGTCCATTATCATTTCCTTGTTAGTTTTCCTGAGTGAGTAGGTACTGCAACTTTGCTGAAATTCAGGGGTCAACCAGCACATGAGCAAACCAAAGGTTTATGACTCTGGAACATATATTTAGCAAGTATAGTGCTAATTATAGGTTCAAATACAAGGGACAGAAGAGTCATGTGTGGGGAAATTATAAATGAGTCTAACTCTGTTACACTGGGAATCACAAATTCCAAAGTAGGGCTCATTGACAGAGTGCAGAATTCCTAGGCTTGACTGCCCTGCTTATAATTTCTAGATGTCTCTAGAACCTTCAGAAGCCCCATTGTTTGAGGCACTATTTACTATGACAGTCAAAGACATCCTGCTGAGATTTGCATGAGCATAACCTCTGGAATGAGCTGCTAAATTACTTTGAAAACTCTTAGTCATAAAAACTCATTTATATTTAATATTTCCTTCTTTTTGTCATGGCCCTTTTCAAATGCATTGATAATTGGTATTTGGTAATAATCCTTCAGTTCCAGGGAGACTCATCCTATGCCATGGAGAAGGTAGGGCATTCATATGTTGAGTTTGGCCTAGAAAGAGGCCACATTTGAGCAACAAGGATACTTTCAGGAGGTAACTCTTAGGCAATATCTTGGTGCTTAGGGCTGTAAATTTCCCTCTGCACATGGCCTTCACTCTGTCCCACATGTTTCAATAAGTTGTATTCTCATTTTCAATTGTCTCAAGATATTTATTAATTTCTCTTGCAATTTCTTCTTTGGCATATTGCTTGTGAATGTATTGTTTAGTACCCATATATTTGTTTATTTTCCCCTTTTTTGTCTATTACTGATGTCCAGTTTCATTCCATTATGATCAGAGAAGGCACATTTTAAATGTTCAATCTTTTCTTATTTAATTAGATCTGTTTTTGACCCAACCTGTGATCTATCCTGGTAGAAATATCCATGAGCACTTGGAAAGAATGTATAACCTGCTGAATTTTGATGCAAAGTTCTGTCTATGTTTCTAAGTTCTAGCTTAATTTTCATAGTGTTTTAGTCTACTGTTTCCTTGTTGATATTCTGCAAAGTTGGTCAATTTACATGAATGGTGAGCTGAAGTCTCCAATAATTATTTTACAAGCATCTATTTCTCTTTTAGCATTGTCAGAGTTTGCCTCATGGATTTTGGCACACCCTGTTTAGATGCATAGTTACATATGACTTAATTTCTGTTTGGCTTGCAGCTACAGAATTACAAGATCACAGGGGTGCACATCTGCAGGAAAGGAGAGAGGGAGGGACACAGTTTATGAATGACCTGGCTTTTGGTCGGTGAACATTGTGACATTATCAGACGTTGCTCCCTTCCAGGCTGGGTAGAAACATGGCATAGATTTCCTTGGATCCTGGGAGGGAAATAAAGAGAACCTGCATTCTTAATCACCTTCCTTACTGCCCTGTATTTTATTTAAGTTGAAATTTATTGCTCCCTGGGAAATGGGAAGGAGGAGAACAGCTCATGATAGAGTATGATTGGTGAAGCTTGGCTTTTAATAGTCCGACTTGAGGAAGAACTCTCCTGAACATTGATTTTACACCACCCACCCAGCAGAGTTCCAGGGAAAATATTCACCCTAGGGCTTGGCAAAGAGGTCTGCTGAAGAGTGCCCTCTGATGGCATACCAGGAAAGAGCACACAAAGAAGTAAATAGAAAACAAATAAAAGAGGTTTCAAAGGTCTTCAAGATTCATCCATGTTATCCCATGTGTGATACCTTCTTACAGCTGAGTAATATTCCATTGTATGCATATACCACAATTTGTTCATTCATCTGTTGAAAGGCATTTGGGTTGAATGTAACTTTGGCAATACTGAGTAATGCCACTATGAGCATTTGAGTGAATATATCTGTTCATGTCCTTGCTTTCACTTCTTCTGGGTATATATCCAGCATTGGAATTGCTGGATAGTATGGCAATTTTATAGTTAGTTTTCTGAGGAACTGCAAAACTGGCTTCCACATTGGTTGCACCATTCTACATTCCCTCATATCAGCAGTGTATGAGGGATCACATTACACCACATCCTTTCCAACACTTGTAGTCCTCTGTGTTTTTAATAGTCACCAGTCTAATGGGTGTAAGATGACATCTCATTGTAGTTTTGAATTGCATTTCCCTAATAGCTAATATGTTGAGCATCTTTTCATGTGTTTTTTAGCCATTTGTATTTCTTTGGAGAAATGTTTATTCAAATCTCTTGACCATTTTTTAAATGAGTTGTTTGACTTTTTATTTTTGAGGTGTAGGATTTCTTTATATATGCTGGATATTAACTTCACTTTCAGATATATGGTTACCATTATATATCTTGCCATAACCTACAGAAGTGAGTGGGAGAGAGTGCAAACTACAATGTAAACTTTAATCCACACTTAGTGCAAGGCTCCAAAATGTGTTCATCAATTGCAATGAATTTACCTCACGAATGAAGGATGTTCTTAATGTGGAAAAATGTGGAAGGTGTAGGGAGTGGGGCATATGGGAATCCCCTAAATTTTTTTGTGAAATTTTTCTAATCTAAATATCTTTTAAAATACATTTATATTTGTATAGTATATATTAAAAAAGAGGTTTCTCAGTAATTTTATTGTCCCTATCCACAAAGCCCCTGAAAAATGGTCTGTAATGTATTCCTGGGTTCATAGTCATGGTTTGAGCAAACACAGGTAATCTTAAAGAACCAGAACAAACTGAAACAAGAATCAAAGAACAGAGGTGACACACATCTTTTCAAAACTAAATTCCTAGGCAAATAGAGGAACTGAGCATCTGAGTAAGATCAACATCACCAGTTAAAATGGATAAAAAGATGAAAATTCACAAATATATGAAGATAGAAAAATACATGTTACCCATGCCAAGACAGCTCTCTCATCTGTTTGCTAATTGTTTTTGCTAATTCTTTTTTTGCTCATCTTTTGTGCCTGTTGTCTGCTCATTGCCTGCTCATTCTCTGTTTTGTGTGTGTGTGTGTGTGTGTGTGTGTTTGGTTTTTTGGGTTTTTTTGAGTAAGAGTCAATGAGGTCTGAAGCTTGGACCACCCATGTGGGAGGTGGGCACTCAACTGCTTACACCACATCAGCTCCACTGTTCATTTGTTTTTGCTTGTTGTCTGTTCATTGTTTTTGCTCATTGCCTTCCTCATAGTTTTTGCTCCTCTGCTCATTGTTTTTGCTTCTTTTCTGATCATTGTTTGCTCATGGTTTGCCTTCTTTAGGAGGCATCAGGAGTTGAACCCAGGATCTTCTATGTGGGATGCTGGTGCTCAACTGTTTGAGCCACATCCATTCCCTAAACAATACACTTTGAAATAATCAGTGGGTCAAAGAAGAAATCATAAGAAAAATTAGTAAATATCTAAAGACAAATGAAAATGAGAATACAACATATCAAAACTTATGGGATACAGCAACAGACATGCTGCTAGGGAAATTTATAGACCTCAATGTTAAAAAGAGCTAAAATAAAAGACCTTACTGTTCACCAGGAAGATCTTAAAAAACAATAACAACAACAGCCAACCACTCCCAAAACAAGCAGAAGGAAAGAGCTAATAAAGATTACCGGGGAAAAAAGTAAATGGAGGATATAAAAATAGAATCAATAGCCAAAAAGTTGGTTCTTTGAGAAGATAAAACAAATTGAATAGATTGACAAAAAAGAAAATGCCAATAAGTAAAATAAAAATTGAGAGCAAGGATATTTCAACTGACTCTGAAGAAATAAGAGAGACTACAAGAAGATACTATGAAAAATTGTATACTAACAAACTAAGCAATATTGATGAAATGGAAAAATTCTTAGAAACACATGAACAACCTACATTGACCCTAGAAATAATAGAAGACTTCAAGAAACAAAGTGAAATAGACATTAAAAAAAAAAAAACTCCCTAAAATGGATAGTCCATAACAGGATAGCTTCACAGATGAATTCTACTAATCCTTTAAGGAAGACATAATACCAATATTGTTCAAACTCTTCAAAAAGTTGAACAGGAAGGAACTCTGCCAAGCATGTTCTATGAAGCCAAAATCACCCTAATAGCAATACTAAGGAAAGATATTATGAGAAAAGAAAATTATAGGTTAATTTCCGTAATGAATAGAGATGCAAAAACCATCAAAAACTACTTGCTAATTGAATCCAAAAAGACATTAAATTATGCATCACAATCAAGTGGGTTTTATACCAGCTATGTAAGGGTGGTTCAACATAATAAAATCAATCAGTATAATCCAGAATATTAATAAATTTAAGAAGAAAAATCATATGGTCATCTCAATGTAGAAAAGGGATTCAACAAAGTACAACATTCTTTCTTGATTAAAAAAACAGTCCAAAAAAGGAATAGATGGAAAATTTCTCAATATGATAAAATGCATATATGAAAAATCCACAGCTAACTTTGTATTCATTAGGTAAAGACAGAAAGCTTCCCTGCTGAGATCAGCAAAAAGACAAAGATGCCCAGTGTCTCCACTCTTCTTTAATAGTGTGCTAGAAGTTCCAGCTAGAGCAATTAGGCAATGAAAGAATAGAAATCACCCAAGTATGAAAGGAAGAAGTAAAATACTCTCTATTCACTGATGTTATGATCTTTATTTAGAAAATCCATGCCAATATTACTAGAATTAATAGACAATAAAAGCAAAGATGCAAGATAAAAGATTACTACACAAACTTCAATAGCCTTTCTATATACTACTAATGAATAATCTGAGGAGGAAGTCAGTTAAAAAATTCCATATTGATTCCTGTTCTTTTTCTTCCACTGTCTCTTTACACTACACTGTGTTTTGTGCATTTCTGGATGTTTGGTAAAATTGTTCATTTTTGAAATTGAATGTCAGGATGTAAAGAATAAAACACATTGAAATAAATAAACCTCTAGTACTGTCCTAGTTTCCCGTTCCTTATGATAAATGTCACCATGGATTGGCTTAACAAGAGGAATTTATTGGCTCTTGGTTTCAGAGGCTAGAAGGCTAGCTACCTCTGGAGGTCAGTTCCATTTTCACTGGGCAGTAATCTCTGACTTCTTTGGATTTCCCATCAAATGGAAATGTGCTCTCTTTTCCCTTGCAGTGCCTTTTGATTTAAAACATCACTCTCTTAAGTGGCTTTAACTTCATAAAATTTGATATATCTTGGCCACACCTTAACTAAAAATAACTTCATAAAAATGTTTTAATTACATACCCAGTGTGAAGGATTAACAGTGAAACATATCACAGTCTACCCTCTGGATCTTCAAAAGACATGTTTTTTTGTTTATTCCCATATGCAAAAGACATTCCTTCCATCATATACCAAAAGCCATAAACCCTTTAAATAACTCTGTGTCAAATGTCTCATGAAAATTAGTTAGTAGTAGTCTATATTCTGGGCTAAAATACCTCTTTGTCTGTTGGACTTATGAACCCTAGAAAAAATGTACCATATTCTGCAATAAAATGGAGAAACAGACATAGGATAAACAGTCCCATTGCATTAGGATAAAGCAGAGGGAAAACAAGGTTCATGGATCCCAAAGAAAGTTTGAAAAACAACAGGACAAACTCCACTATTATATGTTCAAAACCAGTAAGTGTCTGAATCTAATCACTCTTAAACAGAGCTGTATATATATTTTATCATGTGTTCACCTAGCAGGTTTACTATAGTAAAATATTTGAAATTCAGCACAATTATCCTTGGCACTTAAATATTTTTTCAATTAATCATAATAAAATGAGAGTATCCAGTTTTGGATAGAAACTCGTATATGTTTACGTTGGATGATATGTAACTTTTTTTTTTTTAGAGTTAATTGTAGCATGAATTTTGTTTCCTTACTGTCCATATCTGAAACTAAACTATCCAAACATCTCCTACAAAATCTTAGGAAAATTGAACCAGGTGTTTTTTGTGATGGCTTAACAGATAAAGTAACCATAATCTGTCTATGTTAGAAAAAGATTTTTAAAAAATTCTTACCTATCAAAAATAATCTTAGCACTCACACACAAAGATTATCCAAGTTAAAAATCACAATTTTAAAACATGGAATTATGCATTTATGAAGTATGTTATTATTGATAAAATGTAAATTCAAATATATATGTAATTAGAGCAAATATAAAATGTAAACATTAAGGTAGGGAAATGAGCATTCCCATATATTAATAATGTAAATGCATATAAAATTGTTTCCTTTCTGAATTTTGTTATTTTCTTAGTTTCCTAGGGTTGGCCTAATTAAAGATATCAAACTGGCCTGCTTAATACCCCAGAAAATTATAACGTGTTTTATTACACAGTTCTGGACAAAGAACTCCTTACAAAACTTTTGGAAGAGTTTGAGATCTTTTGGATTCTGAAAATGACAATTCATAAAACAACTCAATATCTGCCTCCAATATGTGGCTTGTTCTCTCCCTCTCTTGTCTATATTTTCTCTTCTTATGAGGATCTCAGTCATATTGCCCACACTTTCCAGTATGGTTTTATTATTACTAATGATATCTTCAAATATCCTAGTACTAAATAGGATTACATTCATGATATTGTGGGTATAGTTGAACATGTTTTTGAGGGACAAAACTCAATTCATACCAGGATCAAACTTAGAATCATGTATATCTAGCATTGAGCCCTTAAACTTCCTGAAATGCACATCAAGAAATAGTGAGGCTTTTATTATAAAAGAGAGTAAACTGAGTGTCCACTGAGTACTATCTAATATCAGACATGGTCAAAAAGACAAAGTTGTAAAGGAAATTAAGTGGTTTGAAGCTTCTCCCAGGTGTGGCACAAGACACTTCTCATCTCCATCTTATATTTCCATGATTGATGTAGTCCCATATTTTTCTACTATAAATTTATATTTGTATGTGCTACATTTTAATATAGTAAAATTGGTTTTCAAACAATTTGAAGAGCTAAAATTCTTTGACAATTTGATTGGATCTTCACTTCCTTGGAAGAGAAACTTGAAGATCAGTGATTTGCCAAATCACTTAAAATATAAAAAGCCTAGGGAAAGGAACAGTTTATTCTAACATTAGTAAATGTCCATTCCTAGATAATAATTGTAGCAAGGCAACTGAATTAAAATGTTGGCTTCTCCTGGAAAATATGTTTATTACTTTCATTGTGGGTTAGGAAACTTTTGCTGTAAGGGATGCCAAAATCCACTCACCGAAAAGTGAGTAGAGGCATTTTCTGAACAAGCTGAGGTATAGTTAGCAGAGATGCAGCAACGATGGTTATCATTTTCATATGTACCCAATTAGTCTCTTATATTGCATTTAAGAAGAGGTTAAAGTTTTGTCTACAAGGTGACAGAAAGAAGAATTAGGCTCTTTTATCCACATCAGTTAAATTACATTTCATTTTATAAACATTGGCTGTCTCATGAATGTGAGGAAACTGAAATAATTACATAAGCAGAAATGATGTTATTGTAAAGACAAGGAAGAATTTTTTGCAGGAACGCATTGTTTACACTTATTTCAATTTATTTTAGCTCATATTTATTAATATCTTCACCCATAGTAATGAATTATAAAATCATTTCTCAAGAATATTCCCATAGTTTCAATTTTCAACAATTAATAAGTCATAAGATATGTTTATTATATACATGCAGATTTAAGCAATACTAAATATAGAAAATACTACAAAAGTTTAAAAATACGAGTTTGTTGATATTGCTGAGCAGCATTTCTATATATTATTTTTATTCATATGAGATAGTTCAGACCATTTGATATTTTAAAATTTAGAGGTACTTTATTAATAAATATGTGCTTCAAAATGAAGTAGATTGATATTTTGTCTTAGGATTGTATTCTGTACAGCTGCCTGAAAGTGAAATTATCAGTTTCACCTAAGAGGAAACACCAAACATTGTAAATTAAAAATAAAATTATAAATCAAATAATGTGGAGTGATGAGAAAAACTTATAACAAGATGGAAAATAAAATTTACATAAGTTCATATATATAACATATAATAACATTAAGTTATAAAAGACTAAATGGACTGGAGATTTTTCATTAATAAAGAGTGAACATAGAAAAAAGGTATGAAAGGTATGAAAATATGAAAATCAGAAATAATATATGGATACATTCATTTTAGTTTCCTGAAGAAGATCATTACAAGGCAATCACATATTTTCAATGGTACATAACTCAATAAGTAAATATTTATTATAATTCTAGTCAGGTCCATTTTTCACTTACAAAATTAATTTTCAAATATTATTCTATCAAACAGAATAACTCATATTTTCCTGTGATCTGAGATAACTGCAAAGAGCCTTATATAAATATACATAATATATGCATAAATACAATGTGTTGTCTTAAATATACATGAATCACAAAATTTATTTGTTAGTTATATATGAAGAAAAATAATGATATGCCTGAACCAATTATTTTCACTTATTAATAAGTATTAGGAAAAAATTCCATAGAAACTGAGAACACTATTAATAAAAACATATATATATGCATGTGTGTATATATACATATACATATATACATATACATCTGTATGCTTCTATATATTTATATATTTATAAACAGATGCCCTTTCATTTCATAGGATACTCAAACAAATGCCATAAAATGGTTTGCCCTGAATAATGAGAATTTATTTGCTCATGGCTTTGATGTCAGTAATGTATCCAACCATCAATGCAATATTATTACTATCTCACAGAGGACTGTAGTGTTCTCTGGCTAGCTCCTGGTGATCTTCAGTCTTAGTTGGGGACATGGCAAGGACTTGGTGAAATCTTTTCATCTCTCCTTTCTCCTCAATTTCCAAGGATTTCGTCTTCTGGCTACTTGGTCTATGGATTTCTCTTTCTTTTTCTTAAATTCATTTTCTTAAAGAGGAGCTCAGTAATAGGAAAAAGACTCATCATAATAGATTTTACACATTAACTGAAGTAACCTAATTAAATGGTCCTACTGGCAATTGTTTGACACCTACAAAAATGGATCAACGTAAAGAACATATGATTTTTGGTACATACAGCCTTAAAGCACCAGATAAATATACAGATACACATATATACCTGAATATACTTACATATTTATATATATGTGTATATATATGTGTGTGTGTGTGTGTATATATATATATATATATATATATATGGACATAATAAAGGAAAGGATTTAATTTGATTTGTATATTTAATAGACAAAACTGCTGTAATTGATTGGGTAGTAATTATTAAACATAATAATAAAATATGTGACTTGAACAGCTAGTTAAAAAGAATAATATCACTTCAAAAATAAAGTGAGAACACAAGAAAAATGTATATTTGTGGTCCACACTAGATTTATATATTCATAATTAAATGTTACAGTAATGGTTGCAAAACTTAATTTATGAGCAATTTTTTTACTAATGTTTGTAAAATGATATTGCAATATTAGAATACTGCTGTTCAGGGAGATAGCTGTAAAATTCAGCATAAGGTCTATATTGCTGAAGTTTTGCATCTATCGTCTTTTCTAATATCAAAATATATTGTGATCTCTATTGTTTGATGTTATGTGAAAATTTGGGCTGTCCTTTGCCATAAAGAATTCTATTTAATAGTTCTGTGAAGCTCAAATGAGGCTCAGCAGGAAGAAGTACTTGATCCATGATGATTTACTAACAATAGGTTGAAGGAATTTATGCAAGACTTGTCTCCAGAAAAATATAGGTTAGGTTGTTGTATGATGTCTATTTCTGTTATACTAATACCTTTCTGTATATTAGGCCAGCCCTCTCTTATCTTACTCTTAACAGATAACCGAATTTTAACGGAGTTTTACTTTCCCAGAATTTTCCTGAGGGCTTCAGCCACATCTTTTTTCCGAAGACTGTAGATGAGGTGGTTGAGCATGGGAGGGATGATAGTGTAGAAGACAGAACTACTTCATCCTGCTCAGCAGTATGATTGGATTTGGGGAGAAAATGTTAGAATATTATTGTTCTGTAGAAGAGTGACAGCACAATCATATGGGAGGAACAGTTTGCCAAAGACTTTCTCATCACTAAGTTTGATTTTAGTCTCAAAACAGTAGAAAATATCTGACCATATGAGGCCATAATGGCAGAAAAAGGAACGAGGAAGAACACAGGAACGAGGAAGAACACAAAACAACTAACAGAACCCCAATTTTCATAGAGATGTATCAGCACAAACAAGTTTCAGAAGTGCTGGTAACTCACAAAAGAAATGATGGATTTCCCTAGATTCACAGTAAGGGAGTTTCATTGTATATATGCCATGGACCAGAGCATTGAATAAAGCACCCAACCAGGTTGCTGCAAGCATTAAGGCACAGTTTTTTGGGCACATGACAATGGAATAACGGAGACAGTGACATATAGACACATAACGGTCATAAGCCATGACCGCCAGGAGAAGGCACTCTGCTCCACAAAGGGTTGTGAAAAGAATAAGCTGAATTCCACAGTATATAAAAGAAATGGTATTCCTTCCAGACAGGAAATCAGTGGCTATCTTGGGGACAAAAGCGGAGCTATACAAGAGGTCCATTATGGAAAGTTGACTGAGAAGGAAGTACATAAGCATGTGGATTCGAGAGTCCAACCAAATGAGAATAATCATCATAATATTGCCCAACTAGGGTAATAAGAAACACTAAGAAGGTGAAAGAAGAGAGGAGATTGGGGGCGTGAATGTGGTGAAATAGTTCCAGTCCACTGATTAATCCATCTTCCCATTCTCTGCTTCCTTATTCATTATCCTAGATATATTAGATAAAAATCTTAGTCATACCATAAATTGGTCTCACTCTCATTTTCAATGTGCCATCGTCATTCTCTTGCCTAGTTGTTTCAACTATTTTCAATACTATCTCTTTACAGCCCAAATTTCTCATTACTTTTGCAGTGTCAATTTATGCTGATTAGTATAGTTTAACCAAAATTAACCAAGTTATTATGCTGTCAGTATTTTAAGGAAGTACTTTTAGACTCTTTGATATTTGATAAATTTTATAAGTAGTTTCTAAACAAAAGTAAGGAATTCAAACATCTCTATATAATCTTTCTCCCTGGTTATAACATCTATCTCCTTATCTCCATATACTCTGCATCTCTGTATCTCTCTACTTCTCAATATCACAATGCTTCTGTCTCTATTATTCTATCTTATGTATATCTTTACCTCTATTTATTGATATATCCAACGCAGTTTTTCAAGGACATTCTAAGATTTTGCTTAGTTCAGATTTACAAGAAATAAGGAGTGCATATATGAGAAAACAGTCATAAATAATCTTCTATACAACTATTTGAAAGGTGTTAATTGTTTTTCATGTGCAAATATGATTTTATAACAGATCTTCATGGGGTTCCTTTATTGATTTTGAAAGACCAATTAATTTTCAGAGAGATTAAGGAATTTTACATATTTTGAAAGCAGTGAAAGTACTAGGAACATAATTATATCTAAATTTTTTCAGTTTCACTTTTTCCTTGCATTTTACCTAATGTGGCCTCAAAATGAATAATCTTGTTAAGGTGCTCTGTATTTTGAAATCATGATAGTTAAATTTGCCCTTACTTTTTTGTAATTGCACAGCTAACAACATGAGATCATCTGAAGAAGATGAAAAGTAGCAACTGTCAAAAAAAATGCCTGCTAGTGAATTCAGTAATTTAACTTCACATACTCAAAAGACTGTTGAAGATATGACAAAGCATAAAAACAATATAAAGAAATGAACAACAAAAACTGCTATTAGTGTCAGAATTTGGTCAGAGTTCTTGGTTATGTACTTCATCTGTGCTTAAATCATTAGAGCTTGGTGTGAAGGGAAATAGTTAATTATCCTAATGGTCAACAACGTAGTCTGAAGGGGGCTAAATGGGGAGAACCTCTATAAACTCATTTACCATTTATGGACATAAGATTGAAGTGAATTGTTTGGTTAATTTCACTAATTTACAGGCATCATGTTTTTCGAGATATTTCTCAAACTTTGGGTCATTGTAAAACACAATGTCTATTACAACATCAAAAAATCATATTCACACAAGAGAGAAGAATATTCTATTTTTGGAAAAGTATGGTAATGCTAGTTACCATACTCTATAATGATTTGCTCCTTGTATTTGGAAGCATGCCCATCTATTATGATATTCTAACTAAGAAACACCATATAATTCCATATAATTCATGTATGACATTTTGGTTATAAGAACACTGCATTATATTAATTTATTTATGGAATATAGAATGTATATCAGCATCTATTTCTCCAAAATATATTGAGAGAACTGAATAATAACTGATCTTTAGAAAATAATTCAAAACACTGATGTGTAATTAATACGGGCTTAAACTATGAGAAGTACTCCTTGCTTTAAAAAAAATATGAGTTTTGTGCTGTATTTCAATAAAGTAATTTTGTACAAATTCAGTGTTAGAAATTCATATTGATGAATTCAAAAGTAATACAATTAAAAATTAAAATATATAATTTTTGAAAAAATATGAAATATGCACCAGGTTCATTTAAGAGGATTTTTCCAGATTATTTGTCTTGAAAATTGAGTACTTTTTTAATCTATTGAATCTTTTATTTCCAAACAAGTCAATTCTATTAAAGAAGAAAGCAATCACTCTGCATTCAATTAGAATTTGTTCTTACATGGTGTCTTTAATAACCATGTTTGGGAAACAGCATGTCTTTCATTGCAAAGTAAAGGAGGGAAAGAGTAAAAATAATTCAAGTAAAATAAATCCAAACAACACCATAACAGTTGAATTTCTGAGCGTGAATTATATTTTTGTCTCTAAATATATTTATACTACTAAGTATAAATATTCATATGCGTATATATGTATATATGTGTATATATACATCAATAAATATTGTGAATGGAGTTAATCATTCTAAAACAGTGCTACTTTTGTCAACTCAAGAAATGAAGATGCATACTAGGTAGGATATAAATCAGGCAGAATTGATAATTATTAATAGATTCTCTTGGTATAGGCTTAATCATGTCTTAGTTTGATGTTCTCCATCTTTCAAAATGATTTTATAGAACCTTCAAGAGACTTTTGAGAGTCAATACTAATTATCAACTTTGGATGAAATCTTCTTGCCTATTTTTCCTATTTACCACCAAATAAATTGATATATGATTCTCTATATGATCATTTAAGAAATAAACATTTGTTCTTCTTAATGAATACCAAAGTACAATTCTATATGTGAGAAAATAGACAAATCACACAGAGTAGATTCAGTTTTAACATAAAATGTAACCGTACATTGTTTTAAAAAATTTCACAAATGACGTTTCATTTACTACTCCATAATTTGGTAAAATATTACTTTCTTCATCAATGTTTTGATTTGCAATTAATACTTCTTCTTTTAAAATATGTTTTAATATTGAGTCAATTTATCCTCTTGAAATAACTAATAGAATCTTAGAATATGAAAGGCTCAGAGTACCACCCATCTTTATCTCAACTAGTTAAATTGTATTTTTCACATGTGAATATATCAATTTCTTATGCAATTTTTAAATTTAATAATTTCAAATGTCTTTCTTTATATCTTTTATTAATTATTTCTAATTTGAATCCACAAAGGCAAATAAATATATTAATGAATTAATAAATAAATATTAATATGCCAATTTTAAAAGGAATTCAATAACTAGGTATTAACAATATATTTTTTTAATTCAAATATTGTTTGAGAAAATGTTTCTTCTCTTGTTATTGAAGAATCTCTGAATGACACATGGCATGAGATATGTAGTAAATAAATTAAAACATTTGAGAGCTGCTAAATTTCAAGTATATTTATACTGTCTTAGAGAATAGAAATGATTATTATTTAACATTATTTTTGGTAGGCTGATGATATTGAAATATGTAGTCATTTACATAATAATAATATCATCATGTCTATGTTCAATTGAAATTCCTTTGGCTTAAAGCAAATTCAAATTTCTTAAAGTTTCCATTTGAGAAACACTAAATAAACATTAATTTACCTTTTATGTTTTTCCTTAAGATATCAGCAGACATCTATTTATATAAAAGACAGTGTTGCACAGAAACATATCCAAAGAGATTCACCTTCCTTTGCTGCCAGAGTCATACATTACCCATGAACCAAGGAGGTTAAATACAACAAGAAGTTCTCTACCACAGAGGTTTGGGCCAATTTACAGTTCAACCAGTAAGGTCCTCTGAGAAAAATGTTTATTGTCTACCCCCTATTCCATTAGGAAGGCCAAGCAAAATTTCTCCAACAGTCCTTCAAATGCCCAATTAAGCAAATCTGCTCTCTTGAAAAAAAGCAAACAGTCACATAATCATTCATTTACCATCCCTAGCTAAAACCATCTGAGAACTGGAAAATCAGAGTGGTGAAACCCCAGGGCATAATACAACAGCTGCTGCTATGATGCAGAGTGAGTGAGATTCTTTCCTGACTTCACCATTATTAGTGACTTCAGATATGTTAAGTTTTTTTCCCTCTTGTCCATCATGTAAAAAACGGGGATGATAAGAACAGGCATGTCATAGGGTTGTTTAGTTCAAAGTGAATTTGTTAATGCAGATTTTGTGAAACATGCCTCGGTGCATGGGAGACACTAAATGTTTCCCAATATGAGGATGAGATTCAGAATTTTATGTTTTGCTCTAATGAGATATAATTAATTGATCCATATTTTAAATTTCACTTTTCTGTTGGGATAATCAAATTTAAAAATATTTTAATTGTTGACCTACATGTGACTCCATCAATTAATTGGCTATGGAACCACTAATTTGGAAATGAACCCTCAAGCAATATACTTGTATATGCTTTATACATGTAAAGATAGCTCCTTAGTCTTTATTGTTTTGAAATAGGGACAAAATTGCTTTTTTTGCCTATATTTATGTGATTGTGCAATTTTATTAAACGTGCTTGAGCATTCAAATTTGAAAATAATACCTAAATATTTTTTTTCTATAAAGACATAGAGGATAAGATGAACATTAATCCTAAGACTTGAGGTTGGTTATAGAATAAAATCTCTGGCTGTGTATGGGATACCGGGGAGTTTATTGGGGGACATAACTGATTTTAAGCTCCTTGTACATATATGATAAGATCATTTTAACTTTGAGTGCCTCTCATTTTCATGTCAGAGCAATGTGTGCTTTATTTATATATTCAATCCTCAGAACTCCCAAAGTCCCTCTTAGGTAGGCACTATGAATAATGCCTGCATTTCTCAAATGTTAACATTGTCTACATTCACACAGAGAGCAAGCAGTGGAGGCATATGATCCCAACACAGTGCCTGTACTCTTGATGGACATGTTTTAGAGACACACAGCATATAACACACCACAGAAGACTTGAGGTTAGCACTTTATACTCTACTGAGATAATTTTAAAATACTGAGTTAAAAAACATATTTAACAAGAATTAACAGTTGGAAAGTGCTACCACACACCTCAAGTGCATTACATCTAACATTAGAAACCAATCCATCTTTTCTTTCCTACATGAGTATTTTGTGGAGGAATTACCAGACTGTCTACTAAAAGCAAAACAAAAATATCAGCAGTATAGTAACTAAAGCAAAAGTAAAGTTTGAAAACAATTTTTTAATTAATTTGTTCTTTTTTCAGTTAAATCCATCATTATTTCTTAATTAATTGGACCATTAATTTTCTAAATAGAATTAGTACAAAAACACTTTAGAATTTTCTTGAGGAAATCTCAAGATTTTTTTTCCTGTCTTTTTGGGTTCCAAGGATATATTGATGATTGAAGAGTTTTCCATTGAAGATTCATTACATTAAATGATCATAAATTCTTCTACAGATAACACCATTTCTAGTGTTAGGATCTTTCTTCATTTGTTAGGTTGTCTGTTTTCAGGTGCTACTATTTCCACCCAGGGCAAATTTTTATATTCACAGTAGATGGAAACTAGAAACTACATTTGCCAGAATCCCATTCTCTACATAGTTTATGCTTATCACCTATTAACTAGAGTGATTCACATGTGATTGGAAGATTGGAAGAAATGAAAATGAGTTATTTGCTGTAGCAGGAGATGTGTGGCCAGTTTCAAACAAATTCTGGTATTGACATTCTTGTTTTATTTATATGACTAAAAACAATTATTTTCATTTCTTGTATTAGTCAGCCAAAGGTTTGCTGATGCAAAATATCAGAAATCTGTTGGCTTTTATAAAGGGTATTTATTGGGTTAGAGGCTTACATTTACAAGCACCCAATAGTCCAACTCAAGGTACTTTCTCACCAAAGAGGATTTCCAGTGTCTGTGAGTGTTCAGCCTTCCTTCCTCCTCCATATTCCCAGCTTCTTTGATCTCAGTTGTAAGCTGGCATAAGGCTCATCTCTCTTCCCAGGCCTTTTTTAGCACTGCAAAGTATCAGGCAAATGGCTCATCTCTATTCCTGGGGCCTTTGCTGTGTCTATGGAGTTTTCTCACTTCTTCTTTGTTCTTCTTCTGTCTCCTTGATTGAGTGTCCATTTATTTAGCCCAATGAGGGGACAGGGACTCAACCCTGAGTGACACTAATGATGTGATTGAATGAAAACCCTAGTCTTGATTTAATCAAGCAAACCTAAAAACTTTGAATTTAATAAAGTCAAAGGGTATCATTCACAGAGGAAGAGACCAGTTTACAAACAATGAATATCTCTTTTTGAAATTCATAAATAATATCAAAGTTCCACACTCCACCCTCTGAATTAAAAAAACACATGATAATATATTTTTAAAACCTTAAATCAATAACAATGCTAAGTATAAAATCATATCACAATCAGTTTATAGAAATACAGTTTGTTTTGGGGCACAGTCCTATCTGGCTATAGCCTCTGAAACTTACAAAACAAATTATCTACTTCCAGTATAAAAGGGGACAGACAATGTATAAACATTTGCATTACCATAAGGAGAATTTTGGGGGGAAACATGAGGCATAGTTACCCTACAGTTCCATAAACCTGCAGGGCATAATCCATTAGATTTCAAAATCTGAGGGTCATTCTCAAAATGATGATTTCTTCTCCCTGGGGCATCATGGGGACCAACCCTTTCCACAGGCTTGCCAAAGGGCCATTTTCTTGCTTCCACCCTCATCAAGCATCTGGATGGTGACTGAGCTCATAATCTCAACCTCCATGAACACTGGGGTGATGGCCATACTTTATCCAATCTTTGGGGTATAATCTCAAACCCCTTAGCACAATGATGGGAAGTAACATTCTCCCTAATCTCTGGCCTACAGGCCCAACCATCTCAGAGCCATGAATTGGTGACATGGTCTTCCCTAATCAATGGGGAGCAGGCCCACCCCTCTCAGAACTATGGGGTGTCTACCATACTCTCTGCTACCCTTGGTAAATGTGCTTCAACCTCTCTGAACCCTGGGGTGGTAAAACTCCC
Source organism: Cabassous unicinctus (assembly GCA_029593785.1). Classification (NCBI taxonomy): domain Eukaryota; kingdom Metazoa; phylum Chordata; class Mammalia; order Cingulata; family Chlamyphoridae; genus Cabassous; species Cabassous unicinctus. The sequence continues at coordinate 20,601 of JAQZBX010014540.1, forward strand.
TGAACATCATGCTGGAACATTTACCCATTTCAAATGCCAGGGCAAACTAAACTTTTCTGTAAACATGTGTGGGGTCCTTCTCTTGGCCCAAGAGGATGTCCTAATTCCAGACCTTAGCTTCCATGGCTCTCTTCTTAAAGCCATTTTCCCTTCCATATCTCCACTCCATGTCCTTTGTAACCAGGCTGACAGTGGTTTTGTTCATACAGCTCTCATCAAAAGCTTATTCATTTAGCATGCAGGGAGCAGAGGTCCAAGCCATTAGACAGTTTTCCACAAGTTTTTCTGAGATAATTAAATTTTCAATCCTGATTTACAAGTTGCAAGTAAAATTAAGTCCTTAAATGGGTCATTATTATTTTGGGGCTTGATTTCCAGAGGCTTGGACTTCCTGAAATCAGTATCTGGTTACTTTCTACCCAAGACTTCAGTTCTCAGCTTATCTCTTTCTTCTAACATTTTACTCTAAGCTGTAAGGAGAAGCCAAACTGCATTTTCTGAGATTACTATGGAAATTTCTTCAGCTAAATGCCCAGACTCACTATTCTCAAATTCTGCATTCCATAATATATCAGAAGTTAATCTTGCTATGTTATCTGCAACTTTATAAAACAGATCACCTACCCACCAGTTTCCAATAGTAGTTTCATCATTTACTTCTAAGGCCTCTTTAAAAGTCTCTTTAGTGTCCATATTCCTACCAACATTCTCTTCAAAGCAACTAGGCCTTTTTTATCAAGCTTCTCATAATTCCTCCAGAAAATATCCCTTACTCATTTATAAAACCATTCTAATTTTTGGTAATTGCAAAAGCATCTCCCCATGCTCTGATACTAAATTCTATATTAGTCACCCAAAGGGATGCTGATGCAAAGTAACAGAATCTGTTGGCTTTTGTAAAGGATATTTATTTGCAGTAGAGTATTATAGTCCCAAGGATATAAAGAGTAAGTTACTTTCCTCACCAAACCTGTTGCCATGTTTTGGAGCAAGATGGCTGCTGGTTTCTGAGAGAATTCAGACTTCCTCTTCCTCTTAAGTCTCCACGGCTCCATCTTCTTCCAATCTCAGATGAAGGCTGGCATAAGTCTCAGCTCTCTTCCCAGAGCTCATTTCTTTCTGGGCTCAACTGCTCTGCTCTCTCCACAAGTACAGCTGTAAACTATCAGGTAAAAAGCTCAGTTCTCTCCCCAGGGTTCCAGCATCAAAATTAAGCTCTCTTCTCTGCTTTGTAATTTTCTGGGTGAGTTTCTGCCCTGCAAGGGATCAAGGACATAACATCTTACTGATGTGGCCAAATAAAAGCCCTAATCTTAATTTAATCAAGTAAAAGAGAAACCCCTGAATTTAATATAATCAAAGGGTGTCATGCCCCAAAAAACAGACCAGATTACAAACATAATCAGTATTTCTTTCCAGAATTGATCAGTAATATCAAACTGCCACAGAGATTCTTCAAGAAGATCAATGAAATAGAAAAATCATTAGCTAGACTGACAAAGAAGAGATATATAAATAAATGAAATTAGAAATAAGAGGTAGCATTACTAGTGACACAACAGAAATAGACAGGATCATAATGGATATTATGAATGACCATATGCCACCATACTAGAAAACATAGACAATGCACAAATTCCTAGAGACACAAACAACCTACACTAACCGGAGAAGAAATAGACCTCAACAAATGAATAACAAGTAAAAAATTTGAAACAGTCATCAAAAACCTCCACAAAATGAACCAGATGGTGGCACAAGGAAATTCTACCAATCCTTCAAAGAAAAGTTTATACCAATCTTCCTCAAACTCTTCCAAAAAATTGAACAGGAAGGACCACTACCAAACTCATTCTCTGATGTCAACATCACCTTAATAACGAAGTCAACCATACTAGGAAAAAAAATTTAGATCAAGTTATCTAGTGAGTATAGATGCAAAAATCTTCAACAAATATATGCTAACTGTATCCAAATGTATGATAACCAAATTACACACAATGATCAAGTGGGCTTTATCCTAGATATGCAAGGATGGTTCAACACAAGAAAATCAAATAGTGTAGTACACCACATCAGAAAAATGAGCAAGAAAAATTCATATAATCATCTCAATTAATGCAGAAAAACAATTTACAATGAACCTGTTCCTCATATATGGGAAGCAGGTGCTCAAACTCTTAGTACACAGATCAGCACCCTTTTCTGAAAATAAAAAAAAATCTTTGAGAGATAGAAATAGAAGTAAATATTTTCAATATGATAAAATACATGAAAAGCCCACAGTTAACAAGGTACTCAAAGTGAAATACTGAAAGATTTCCTGCAGCAGATAGGAACAAGACAACAATGCTCATTGTCACTGCTGTTATCCAATATTGTGTTAGAAGTTCTAGCTAAAGCAATTAGGTTAAATAAAGAAACAAAGGCACTGAAATAGGAAAGAAAATAGTAAAAGTTACATTATTTGCTAATGATATGATCCTAGAGCTAGAAAATCCTGAAAAATCCACAACAAAATACTAAGTAAAGAAGTTTAAAAAAATGGTGGTGTATAAGATTAATATTCAAAAATCAGTAGTGTTTATATATAATACTAAAGAGCAATTCGAGCAAAAGTCAGGAAAAAATTCCATTTACTATAGCAACTTAAATAATCAATTATTTAGGAATGAACTTAAGAATATAAAGGATCTGTATTCAGAAAACTACAAAACTTTTCTAATAAAAAACAAAAAAGAACTAAACAAATGGAAGGACATTCTATTTTCATGGATTCGAAAACTAAATATCAATGAGATGTCAATTCTATCAAAATTGTTTTACTTACTCAATTCATTCCCAACAAAACTCTGAACAGCCTCTTTTGCAGTAATGGAAGAGTAAATTTTCAAAATTATTTGGAAGGTTAAGGGGACCTGAATAGCCAAAAATGTCTTAGGTAAAAACAACAAAGTTAGATAACTCTCAGTTCCTAAATTTACAGCTTATTACTTAGCTACACTGGTATAAACAGCATGGTACAGATATAAAGCCAGACATATTGACCAATTCAATAAAACTGAGTATTCAGAAATAGGCCTTCATATCTATGGTAAAATGATTTTTGACGAGTCTATCAAACCCACCAAGTTGAAGTAAACTTTCTAATCCACAAATGGTGCTGGGAGTATTTGCTAGCCATAGCCAAATAAATGAAAGAGGACCCCTATTTCACACCTTATACAAAAGTTAACTCAAAATAGATAAAAGACCTAAATATAAAAGCTAGAACTTTAAAACTCTTAGAAGGCAGTGCGGGAAAACAACTTCAAGATTTGTGGTATGTGTTGGTTTCTTAAATATCACACCCAATGCAAGAGCAATGCTAGAAAAAATTAGATAAATGTGACTTCCTAAAAATTTAAAGTTTTGCTCTTTAAATGACTTTGTTAAGAAAGTTTTATAACTTTTTTAAACTGCCTTTTGGCAGCCTATTCAATGGGAGAAAATATATGAAAACCACATATCTGATAAGGTTTGTCCATTGTAGCAGTTTGGCATTGTTTATGAATTCCTAAAATAGATATTGGATTATGTGTGAAAACTTCTCTGTTCCTCTAGGCATGATTAAATTATGATTAGGGTTTTGATTGGGCCAAGTAAGTAGGACATTATGTCCCCACCCCCCTGGTGGTTGGGGACTCACAGAGAAACCACACCACAGAGAAGGGAGGTTGGTTTTAATGCTGGAACCCCAGGAAGTAAACACACAGGAGAGGAAAGCAGAAGAGTAGAAACAACTCCACAGACACAGCAGACGCTCTGGGAGTGAAAAAGCCTGATCTACAGCTGACCTTGTGTAAAGGAAAGAGCAGCTTAACCCAGAGAGAAATAAGCCCTGGGAAAGAAACAAGACTTATCCCAGCCTACAGCGGATTTCAGAAAAAGCTGAACCATGGAGCACTAGAGTAGAGAAGAAGAAGGCTGGATCCTTGAAGACATTATCAGCCTTTTTACTCCAACACATGGCAACAGACTTTGGTGAAGGAACTAATTTATGCTTTATGGCCTGATAACTGTAAGCTACTACCCCAAATAAATGCTGTTTATAAAACCCAACATATTTCTGGTATTTTGCATCAGCACCCATTTGGTTGACTTATATATCCATATTATATAAAGAGATCATACAACTCAATGATAAAAAGAGAAGCAAACCAATGATAAATGAGCAAAAGACCTGAGTAGACATTTTTCTAAAGAGGTAATTCAAATGGCCAAAATACACATGAAAATATGTTCACAATCACTAGCTTTTAGGGAAATGCAGATCAAAACTACAATGAGATATCATTCCATGCCTTTGTTGACCATTATTAAAAAAAAAAACAAACAGAAAACTACAAGTGCTGGAGAGGATGTGAAGAAATAGGAACACTCCTCCACTCTTTCTGAAAATTTAAAATGGTGAAACCTCTGTGGAAGACTGCTTGGTGTGTCCTCAGGAAGCTACATATGTAATAGTCATATGAATCAGCAATCCTGAGACTAGAAATATATCCTGAAAACTGAAAGCAATGGCACTGACAGATTTTGCCAATGGAAGTTTATAGCAGCATTATTTACAGTTGCAAAAAGATGGAAACATCCCAAGTTATTGGATAATCAAAATGTGGTGTATATATGAAATAGAATATTACTCATCTGTAAGAGGAAATATTATCAGGATGCTTATGACATCATGGATGAACCTTGTGAACACTATGTTTAATGACATAGGCAATCACGAATGTATTGAGAAAGGGGAGCTGATGCTTTATGTATGTAGAATTTTTAATAAGGTTTATTGTAAATGGGTAAAGTTGATGATAACACATTGTAATGAGTATAATTATTACTTCTGGTTTATAAACCTGATTGTGCCTGAAAGGCATAGTCTAGTGACATAAATATCAATTGAAAGTAAAGTAAAGGATAAACTTGGGACTCTGTAACATAGTGAACTTGATAGTGGAAGGTGAAATAAAAGAATGTTCTTCTATGAACTAGAAAAATGTATGACTGCATTACTAGGTGTATAAATTATGGTGAAATATGGGATTAATAAAACTAATATAACTTATGTACTAGAAGTAACAGTAATATTAGAATATAATTTCATCATTTGCAATGACTATAGTATCTAAATGCTAAGGAAAAAAAATTGGGTTATATGAGGGTGTGGGATTTTTCTTTTTGCAGTAGTGAAATTGTTGTAAAATTTACTGTGGTGTTAAGAGCATAATTCTATGATGATCCTGAGATCCATTGAGTTTACATTTTAGGTGGACTGTATAAAACATGAGACTATTCCACACAGTGAACCATCCACGTAGTGGTTGATGGATTGTGGTTAAATAACAAATATAAAAACGTTCTTTAATGAATTATAACAAATGTATAACTATTATAAGGTGTTAATAATTATCTGGTTTATGGTGAAAATAAACCTAATGTAAGCTATGTAGTATTGTTAGTAGTAATCTTTTATTCTTTAATCAACTGTAATAAAGGTCCACAGTAATGCAAATTAAATGCAAACAATAGGGTGGTATATAAGAATGTTGTATATTTTCATGAATTTTCTGTACACCTACACCTTCCTAACAAAAAATAATAATAATGTGACACAGCCAAGTTCCATCTGGATTGATTACATTTTATCAGACAAAATTGCTTACAGGGTAGCAGATGTATCAACATTCAAATCAGAGAAAGGAGATGACATAGTACATGCAAATAAATTAACAGTAAGTATCCAAAATCTAAATAGAACAAAATGTTTTAAAGAGAGATGGACCCTAAACTGATGAAATATTGCAGACGTGTTTTCTTACCAGAAAGAATTCCAGTGTGTGATCAAAAACTATTATGTTGTTAACACCAGTAAGAGTCTGTAGCTAATTAAATTTAAGTAGGGATGCATATATAAGTTTTCCCATGTTCACGTATCAGGTTAACTACAAAATAATATTGAAATTCAGCCCATTTCTTCTTGGTATTTAATAATGATTTAATTTTCTTTTTTCTCTTATACTTAATAATAAAAGGAGAATAACCAGTTTTGGATAAAAAGTCATATTTTTTGTGCTAAATGATATCTAATAATTTTTCAATGATTTTTTATTGTGCAATACAAATTTTATTTTGTTTGTTTTTTAAAGAAGTTTTAGATTACATAAATATTACATAGAAAATGTAGGCAATTCCCACATGCCCCAACCCCTCTCCCTCTAATAATTTCCCACATTAATAATATCCTTATTATTGTCCTAGATTTGTCACAATTGATGAACACATATTGAACTATTGCTACTAACTGTGGACTATAGTTCATATTATAGTTTACAATCTTCCCCACAGAATTTTGTAGGTTATAACAAAATACATACCAGCCTTTATTTTCTTTGCAATGACATGCAGAACAATTCCAATTTCCCAAAATAAAAACACCCAATATGACAACCCATTCTTCCCTCTCCTTCCCCTTAGAAACTCTGGTGGCCACTGACATTATATCAATGATAAAAGTTCTTCCATTCCTAGAATAATAAGAAGTGTATAAGAGAATAATAATGTCAACTGTAGTCCATTGTTCATTCCCCATTCTTGAGGATTTTGAGATGGTAATGCCCATTCTGCTTCTAATTGAGAGTTGGCTTAGATCCCATGGAGAAGATGGATGAGACTGTCTTATACTTGCAGTTGCAGACACTCTCTGTTCCTTAGGATGGGTATTGTCCATCATCATCTCCTTGTTATTTGTCCTGGGTGAGTTCAATGAACTGGAAGGTAGGTTTTGCAACTCCACTGAGAATCAGGGCTCAACTGGTACATGAACACACCAAGGATCTGTCTCTGATATGTGTATTTAGTTGGTATAATGCTAATTTTAGGTTCAAATAGAAGGGGCAGAAGAGCCATGTTCAGGGAAACTATAAATGAGTCTAACTCTGTTACATCTGGTAGCATACATTTCAAAGTAAGGCCCACTGGACAGGTTGCCACATTCCTGAGTTTATCAGCCCCACTTATAGTGTCTGATTTAGATTTAACATATATCATTTCTTACTGTCTGTATTTGAAGCTAATCTATCTATGCAACCTTCTCCTACAAATCTAAAAATCTACCCAGGTGTTTTATATGATGAGAAGGCAGATAAATAAAACTATGTCCTTTCTGAATGTTGTTATTTTTGTTTTTGTTTCTTAAGGCTGCCTAAGACAGTATGATAAAGTGGGTTGTTTAATATCCAATAAATTTATGGGGTGGATTAATACACAGATCTGGACACCAGAATTTATTATCAAGGTTTTGGCAAAGTGGTACATTTGCTATGGTCTCTCAGGTTCTGGCAGTGGCAATTCATGACAGAACTCAATCTATTCTTTCATTATGTGGCTCACTTCTTTCTCTCTCACAATATATTTTTTTTCCTTATAAGTTTTCCTGTTATATCACCTAATATTTTCTAGTTATATCACCTCATCATTACTAAAGTTATCATCAAAAATCCTTGTTCCAAATAAGATCACATTCATGATACTGGGGGTTAGGGCTCAACATATCAACACATCTTATTGAAGGACAAATTTTAATCCTTACCAGTTCCAAACATGGAATCATGTATAAGTTAACACTCAGCATTTAAAATTACTGAAATATTACTCAAGATATAGTGACGGTTTTTTATTATAAAAGACACAGTAAACTGAGTGCCCACAGAGCCTTGGCTAATAACATAAATGGCAAAAAAAAAAAAGAGAGTTGTGGAAGGAGTAGAATGGTTGTAAGACTTGCATGTGTGAGGAATAGGGTTCTTCTAAATGATATGTGATAGTCCCATTGTTAGAGGTAAACCCATTTTTTGCAAAATCTAAACATTTTTCAATTTGAAATTTATATTTATATGTGCCAATTTTAAATATGGTTGAATCAATTTTCCAAATTGAAGGGCTAAATGTATATGACAATTTGAGTACATCTCTTGGAAGAGAAATTTGGGATTCCCTGATTTGCCAAACAGTTTAAAATATAAAAATCCCAGGATAGAGAAAAGTTCATCATGACTTGAATATATCTCCATTCTTAGTTCAGTAATTGTGACTAGGCAACTGTAGCAAAAGTTTCACTGGTCCTGGATAAGATGTTTTGAATTTCACTTTGAGTTAGGAATCTGTTACTGACAGGCTTTACAAAGCCACTCACTGGGAAGGTAAGAGAAGGAATTTCTGAACAAGCTGAGATATACTTAGCAGAGCTAGAGCAAAAATGGGTCATATTTTCACATATATTCAATTTAGTCCCTTTCACTCTACTTAGGTAGAAGACCCTATCCTATAGGGAGGGATAATGATTTGTATATGGGGTGAAAGAAAGAATTGGGCTATTTAAGCCATATTAGTTTATGTGATCCTTTATAATTTTTCTTTATTTTTAAGAAGCTTTAGATTACATAAATATTACATAAAAAATAAATGGGATTCTGATATGACCCATTCCCCCCACACACTTTCCCACATTAACAACATCCTTCATTAGTGTGGTACATTTGTTACAATTGAACTCATATTGAAGCATTGCTACTATCTATGGACTAAGGTTTACATTATAGTTTATACTTTGTCCCTCACAATTTTGTAAGTTATGGCAAAATATACAGTGGCTTGTATCTGTCACTGCAATGGCATGCAAGACAATCCAATGTACAGAAAATGCGCCCACATTACACCCATTCTTCCCTCCCTCATCCCTCAGAACCTCAGTGGCCACTGCCTTTACATCAATGGGAAGACTTACAACACTTGATCTCCAGTTCATTATTCACCTAGGACAACTAACAAGGAGATGATGATAAACAATGATCATCCAAAGGAACAGAGAGTGTCTGCAATTGCAAGCAAGATAGCTCCAAAAATCTGCACCATTAGATCTAAGCCCCCTATCAAATATCAATAGAGTGGACATCACCATATCAAAATCTTCAAGATTGGAAAATGAACAAGAGACTAAAGTAGACTTATCATTCTATTATATACATATTATTATTCTACTTATGTAAGTAGAATACACCAATCTTATCATTGATGTAAAGGAAGTTTATGTGATTTTGAGCTACTGATGCTAAAATTATATTGCAATTTTCAAATATTGGTTACCTGGTGAATGTAAGGAAAGAAGTAATTACATAAGCTAAAGAGATGGTGGTTTGAAGAAAAGGAATAACTTTTTCGAGAAACACTTTTTTATATGTATAATTATTTATTTTACCTCATATTTATTAGCATCTTCTCCCATAAGAGTATTGTATTGAAGGAACACATCTCCAGAAAATTCACATAAGGACAATTATCAAGAAATCAATAAACCTTAAGGTGTGTTTGTTAAAACATAGATGCCAATATTAGCAATAAAAATATAATATATACATAAAACAAAAATATGAATCAGTTGGTATTGCTAAGCAACATTCTATATTTGTTTTATTAATTGCTCTTGTGAGTGAGTTCTACATGACCAATTAGAGGTAATTTATTTAGTACTAAATGCTTGCTGCAAAAATATGTAGATGGATATTTTGAAATAGATTTGCAATGTATAGAGCTGACTAAATGTAGAATTTTAAGTTAAGTTTAAAAGAAAACAACAACACTGTAAAGAAAAAAATAGAATTATAGAACAAATTGGGATGGTGAGACATACAGCAAAATTGAGAAATGAAATTTACAGAAATTCAAATATAAAATAGATGACACTAGATATAGAAAAAAGTGGATTTGAGATTTTGTACTAATAGTAAGTGAATAATAATCAGTCATTTATGTGAAAATATGCAGAACAGAAATAAGATATGGATAAAGTTGGAAATAGTCTCAAAAAAGATTGTGACAAAGCACACACATAATTTTAATGGTACATAACTAAAAAAGTAATATTTATTACAATTCTAACAAGCTGTAATTTTTAACTTACAAATCCACTTTTAAAATATTATATTATAAAACTATATCTTATAAGTTCTGGAGTACTGGGTTGCACATATGTAATCTGATGTAACTAAGATTAATATATGCATAAACTTAATTTTTCTTACATGTACATGATTATTAAAATTTATTGGGAAATATATATCAAGAAAAAATAATGATATCCTTTAACCCATTATTTTCTCTTTTGAATATATATTTTTACTAATGTTTATTTTTTATATATTTATATTTTATATAAATCAATTCACACAATATGTAGTTCTTTGTGCCTGACTTCTTTCACTTAGTGTAATGTTTAAGATTTTTTGTCTGATATTAACATCTTGTAACATTAAAAATAATTTGTTCAGTTTCAAAGAAAGCAGTCTTAAAAACACAATATTATCCATATTGATAGTTAATGTAAGATATTACTCTGCTACACAATCCCATGTTACATTTTTAGCTTTCCTTTTAGTAATATACATGACCTTAGAGTTTCCTTTTCAACCACTGTGATACCCATATAAAAGCACTGATAGTTACAAACATTGTGTTGTGTTTTTACCATTTCTATTCATTTTCAAAAGTTAACAAACATCCTTTTTTATCAATTCTGCACAAGTTAACGTTCAGCTTTCCATTCTCTAAACTCATTCAATTTTCTGTTACCCATATTCAAGTTATCGCTCTGAGATTACACAATATATTTACTTCATAATTTAATAATCATACCACATTTATTCTTTTGTGTCTAGCTTGCTTCACTCACCATAATGTCCTCCAGGATCATCCATATTATCATTTGCTTCATGACTTCATTTCTTCTTACAGTTGCATAATAGTCCATCGTGTTTCTTTATCCACTCATGAGGTGATGGACACCTGGGTGGTTTCCAACTTATGTCAATTGTGAATAACACTGCTATGAACATTGGTATGCAGATGTCTCTTTGTGTCCCTGCTCTCAGTTCTTCTGGGTATATATCCAGTAGCAATATTGTCAGGTCACATGGCAAATCGATATTCAACTTTTTCGGGAACTGCCAAACAGTCTTCCACAGTGACCGTATCATTCTACATTCTTACCAACAGAAAAATTGTTTCTATCTCTCCAAATCATTTCCAATACTTTTAGTTCTCTGTCTCTTTAATAATTAACATTCTTATAGGTGTGAAATGGTATCTCATTGTATCTTTGAATTGCATTTCCTTAATCGCTAGTGATGTTGAAATTTTTTTCATGTGTATTTTCAACATTTGTATTTCTCCTTGGGAGAAATGTCTATTCAAGTCTTTGGCCCAGTTTTAATCATGTCGTTTGTCTTTTTATTGTTGAGTTGTAGAATCCCTTTATATATCTTGGATATTAAACCCTTATCAGAAAAGTGATTTCCAAATACTTTCTCCCACTGAGCCAGCTGCCTATTCACCCTTTTGACAAAGTCTTTTGAAGTGCAAAACTGTTTAATTTTGAGGAGAACATATTTATTTATTTTTTCTTTTGTTGCTTTGGGTGTAAGGTCCAAGAAACCACCACATACCACAAGATCTTTAAGATGTTTTCCTACATTTCCTTCTAGTTGTTTATTGGTCCTGGCTTTTATATACAGGCCTTTGATCTATTTGAGTTGATTCTTGTAAGTGAGATAAGGGTCCTCTTTTAATCTTTTGTTTATGGATATCCAGTTTTCCCAGCACCATTTGTTGAAGAGACTGTGATGTCCTGACAATATGGGCTTGTTGGTTTTGCTGAAACCATAGAGTTTCAGTGGCCATAGCGGTGAGAGTTCATTTCATTCTCTCAATTCTATTCCACTGATTGATGTGTCTGTTTTTATACCAGTACTATGCTGTTTGACCACTGTAGCTTTGTAATATGTTTCAAGGTCAGGGAGTGAAATTCCTCCCACATTTCTCTTCTTTTAGAATTATTTTGGCTATTTGGGTGCACTTTACTTTCCAAATAAATTTGGTAATTGCCTTTTCTATTTCTGTGAAGTAAACTGTTGGGATTTTGATTGGTATTGAATTGAATCTATAATTCTGTTTGGGTAAGATTGACATCTTCATGATATTTAGTCTTTCAATTCATGAACATGGAGTTTTTCCATTTGTTTAGGTCTGCATTGAATTCTTTTATCATTATTTTGTAGTTTTCTCTACCTAGGTCCTGTACTCCTTGGGTTAAAATGATTCCTAAGTATTTGAGTCTTTTGTTGCTATTGAAAAAGGAACATTTCCCCTGCTTTCCTACTCAGATTGTTCAATAGTAATGTACAGAATTATTGTTGATTTTTGCATGTTAATCTTGTGTGTCCTGCCACTTTGCTGAACTTGATTACTAGCACAAGTATCTTTGTTGTAGACATTTTAGAATTTTCTAAATATGAGATCAGGTCTTCTATGAACAATGAGAGTTTTATTTCCTCTTTTTCTAAATGGATGTCTTTTATTTATTTATTTTTTGTCTAATTGGGTCTAGGTAAATCTTCCAGAAAAATGTTGAATAACATTTTTGACAGTGGGCATCATTGTCTTGTTCCCAGTCTTAGAGGGAAGCTTTCAATCTTTCCCAATTGAGTATGATGTTGGCTGTGGATTTTTCATATATGACCTTTATCATACTGAGAAAGTTCTCTTCTATTCTATCTTTCAAAGTATTTTTAGCAAGAAAGGATGGTGTATTTTGGTGAATGCCTGTTCTGCATTTACTGAAATTATCATGTTCAATTTGTTAATGCAGTGCTTTACATTAATTTATTTTCTTATGTTGAAACACCCTTGCACACCAGGAATAAATTCCACTTAGTTATGGTATATAATTCTTTTGAAATGCTGATGGATTCTTGTATTAGTCATCCAAAGGGTAGTGATGCAAATTATCAGAAATCTTTTGGCACTTACAAAAGGGTATTTATTTGGGGTGGAAGTCCACAGTTACCAGGCCATAAAGCATAACTTTCTTCCTTCACCAAAGTCTGTTGCCACGTGTTGGAGCAAGACAGCTGCCTACGTTTGCTATTCGGGCTTCTTGGATCCCTTTCTTCCCAGGGCTCACTTTCTCTCCAGGATCAGCACCTATGTCACCTCCACAAGGTCAGCTGTAGACTAAGAGGCTCTCTAGGCTTTGCCTCTCTCCACAAGACTAGCTGTAGACTATCAGGTGAATGGCTCACTCGTCTCTATTCTCTATCACCAGGCCTTTTATCCTTCCTCATGACCAAGCTCTCCGCCTTCTCGCCTCCCCTGGGTCCAGCACCAAAACTCCAACATGAGAACTGCTCCAAAACTGTCCTTTTCCACGCCTTTTATATTTGATTCCCCACCCACCAAGGGATGGGGCTCAATACCCTACTGACATGGCCCAGTTAAGCCCTAATTATAACTTAATCATGCCCAGATTAACAGACCAGTTTACAAGCATAATCCAATATCTATTTTTGGAATTCATAACTATATCAAACTGTCAAACTGCTACACTTCACCCTCTGAATTCCAAAATTACATTACAATATTCAAAAAAACCTTAAATCAATAACAATGCAATTACAAAATCATATCATAATCATTTTAAAGAAATACAGTTCATCTTGAGGCAAAGTTGTTCCTAGCTGTAGACCTATGAAACTTACAAAAACATTTATCTGTTTCCAAAACACAAATTGACAGACAAAGGATAAACATTTTTATCACCATAAGAAGAAACTGGGAGGTGAAACATGAGTCATGGGTTCTCTACTGTCCAGTAAGCCTGCAGGGCAGCCTCCATTCGATTTCAAAGTCTGAGAGTCATTCTTTTTTTTTTTTTCCCACTTATTTCTTTTTTTTTCTTTCTTTTTTTTTTATTATGGGTAAAAATCAAAATTTTTCACAATACATACGAATATTTGTAAGATGAAATATAAATACATATGCATATATGTGCATTTGCTTACATAAATGTTATATATATATATATATTTTTTTTAAAGGTGCTTAGATTACCTAATTATTACTCAGAAATTACAGGGATTCCCATGTTCCCCACCTCCCACATCTCCCACAACATCCCACACCAACATCCTTCATCAGTGTGGCACACTGAGAGTCATTCTTAAGATGATGGTTTCTTCTCCTTGGGGCCAAATGGGAACCCACCCATTCCACAGGCTTGCCTGAGGGCCATTTTCTTGCTACCACACTCACCAAGCATCTGGGTTTCAACCAAGCTCCAGATCTAACCCTCCAAGAGTGTTGGGGTGATTGCCACACCTTACCTAATCTATGGGTTAGAGTCTTAGCCCCCCTAGTACAGTGAGGTGAAGACAACATTCCTCCTAACCTTTGGCATATAGGCTCAACCCTCTCAGAGCAACAAGTTGACCACCTGGCCTTCCCTAATCCATAGGGGACAGGTCCACCCCTCTCAGACCTATGGGATACTGACCTTAACTGCCCTAATCCTTGAGGAAAGTTCTCCAACCTCCCTGCACGCCAGGGCAGCAAAACTCTTCCTGAACATTAGGTGAAAACATCCACCCTCTTCAACTGCTAGGGCAAATTCACCCTCTCTGTACACATGGGTCGGGCTCCACTCTTGTCCCAAGGAGATGTCTTAATTCTACATCTCAGCTTCCAAGGTTTTCTTCTTAAACCTGTTTCTCCTTCAATCTATCCTTTCTATTTTCCTTTTAACCCAAGCTGACAGTGGTTTTGTTTATACAGTGCTCTCAAAAAAGTTGTTGGTTTAGCATGCAAGAAGCAGGGGTCCAAGCCATCAGACAGTAAGACTTTCCACAAGTCTTTCCAAGATAACTGCATCTTGAATCCTGATTTACAATATCAGGCTTGGAATTTCCAGAATCAGTTTCTGTTTTCTTTGTGCCCAAGAGGTCAGTCCTTAGTGTATTTCACTCATCTAGTATTTTGCTATAAACTGCAAGGAGAAGTCAAGCCACATTCTCTGAGTTTACCTTGGAAAGTTCTTCAGCTAAATACTTAGGTTTGCCATTTCAAGTTCTGTCTTCCATGTAATACCAGGAGTTAATCTTGCTAAGTTCTCTGCAACTTTAAAATATGGATTGCCTTTCTTCCAGTTTCCAATAATAGTTTCATCACTTACTTTCAAGGCATCATAAAAAGTCTCTTTAGCGTTCATATTACTATCAACAGCCTCTTCAAAGCACTGTAGGACCTTTCTACCAAGCATCTCACAATTCCTCCGAAAAATATCCCTTACCCATTCATAAAACCATTCCAACATTTTGGTAATTTCAAAAGCACTTCTCCACTCCTTGCTACCAAATTCTTATTAGTCAGTCAAAGGAGTACTGATGCAAATTACCAGATATCTGTTGGCACTTAAAAAAGGGTATTTATTTGGGGTAGAAGTCCACAGTTACCAGGCCATAAAGGATAACTTTCTTCCTTCACCAAAGTCTGTTGCCACGTGTTGGAGCAAGACAGCTGCCAACATTTGCCAGGGTTCGGGCTTCTTGGGTTCCTCTCCTCCCAGGATTCCATTTGTCTCTGGACTCAGCACCTCTGTTTCCTCCACAAAGTCAGCTGTAGACTAAGAGACTCTCTAGGCTTTGCCTCACTCCGCAAGGCCAGGTGTAGACTGTCAGGTGAATGGCTCATCTCTATCCTGAGGCCTTCTCTTCTTCCTCATTACCAAGCTCTCTGTCTGCTCACCTCACTGGGCCCCAGCTTCAAAACTTCAACATCAGAACTGCTCCAACTCTGTCCTTTGCCATGCCTTTTATATTTGATTCCCCACCCACCAAGGGGTGAGGCTCAATGCCCTACTGATGTGACCCAGTCAACTCCCTAATCATAACTTAATCATGCCCAGATTAACAGACCAGTTTACAAGCATAATCCAATATCTGTTTTTGGAATTCATAAGTATATCAAACTGCCAAACTGCTACAATTCTATTTGCAAGTATTTTATTGAGCGTCTTCACATCTATGTTCATTATATAGCTTGGTCTATAATTTTTTTTTTCTTGTATTATCTTTATCTGGCTTTGGTATTAGGTTGATGTTGTATTCATAAAATATGTTCAGTAATTTTCCCTCCTCTTCAATTTTTTGGAAGAGTTTAAACAGATTAGCTGTTAATACTTCTCAAAATGTTTGATTGAATTCACCTGTGAAGCCACCTAGTCATGGGTTTTCTTTTTTGGGAGATTTTGAAGACTGTTTCAATCTCTTTAAATGTAATTGGTTTGTTAAGTTATTGCATTTCTTATATATTCGATGTAGACTGTTTATTTCTAGGAATTTGACAATTTCATCTAGTCTGTCTAGTTTGTTGGCATACCATTTCCCATAATACCCTCTTATGATTGTTCCTATTTCTGTGGGGTCAGTCATAACTTTCTCATTTCATATCTGATTTTATTTTCATCCTCTCCTTTTTTTCTTTGTTAGTCTAGCTAAGTGTTCATCAATTTTGTTGATATTCTCAAAGAACCAGTTTTGATTTGTTGATTTTTTAAAACTTTTTTAAATTCTCATAATTTCATTTATTTCTGATCTAATCTTTATTATTTATTTCCTTCTGCTTTCTTTGGGATTGGTTTTCTGTTCTTTTCTAGTGCCTCCATTTCAGTTAGATCTTGGATTTTAGCTCTTTCTTCTTTTTTTTATATAGGAGATTAGGGTTATAAATTTCCCTCTCTGCACTGCCTTCACTCTATCTCATAAGTTTTATTTTTTCAATTATACTATTTATCGATGGCATTATAAAGAAAATAACAAAATAATAATCTTTTAAATATAATGGCCTAGTTTAATAGGTGAAACATGTATTTGAAACATATAAGAGATTGTCAAATATGTCATTATGGAAGCCCTGGAATTTTACATAGAGGCATCTCTGCAGTGATTTTCATGAGTTCTACTGTATGTCATATAAAGCAATTGTTTCCTGTGTGTTTGTGTGCATTTAATAGCTATATCTTGGAATGATGAGCCATAATTTAGCTTGAGTTCTTGGAAAAGTTTTGCTCATGATGAGATGTATGAAAGAAACTGTTATTTATAGTCAGTCGGTGAAAATTTCTCCTTCATTATAAATGTAGTTTATAAAAAGTTCAGCTTCTGAATATAGAATGATCTGTTCAATAGTATACTTTCAGTAAAGTTTCTTTTTGGTGTTTGGCTTAATTTTTCCTTATTTTCAGGAAAAGACAATGGAACAGGTGAAATTGATTTTGGAGGCCTTGGTGACAGACATCTTGTTGAGACCATTTACCCAGTGATGGCATTGTTTGGGAAGTAGTAGGCTTGCTGGATAGTTCTTGTCATGGATTTAAAATGGACATTTTGGGATTTTTAACATTGTCATAATTTTGCAATCAATTATTTTGTGGTTGGTGAACTTTTTAGAGATGCTGTTTTAGTATTCCACTTATAATTTCCAGGATTGCTCCAATTCCATTTATAAGAATTGTGTCCAGTCTTGCAAGAATCAGAATTGCTTTTTCTTTTTCTTAGACTTTTACCTACACAAGATGTCTGAAGACTCAAAGAATCAGTAAGTTTTGACTGCCTCACTTTGGGTATAGCTTTGGAAGATGAAGGTCTTTCAGTAACTGTTGGAGTAAAGAAGTTAGTTTGTAGTTTGGACATCTCGTTTTGTATAGTCACATGCTGTATGCAGTAACAGTAAAGGAGTTATCAAGTGTTCAATAGAGCTTTCTGGGGGTTCCACTGTTGCTTTCCAATTTTGTGATTTTGAGAGAGCTGATTTGTGCAAGAGCAGAGTTGCAAGAAAGGTTGATGGAGAAAATCAGGATATGTAAATACTTCACTTGGTTCCTCTGTGAAAAATTCTTCAACATTCTCTATGGTTTTTGGCTTTTTTAGGTCCATCTTTTTAAAATAGCTGAGTAAAGTATCATTTGTTTCTTTTTTTTTTTTTTCATTTTCT
>JAQZBX010014541.1:0-38503 GCA_029593785.1 Cabassous unicinctus
TTGACTCAAGTCCTGTGTTTCTTCTGAAGGTTTAATTTGTTTCTTTTGCTGGGCCATATCTTCCTGTTTCTCAGTATGGCTTGTAATATTTTGCTGATGTCTTGCCCTCTGATTTTTTTTTACATGTGTTTATTCTGTGCTCCATTTCTCCCTTTAGCCTATGGCTTTCCTATTGATTGGCTTTTTGCTAAATCATTCTCTGTTCCTCCTCTGTGAACGTTAGTCTGTTCTGTTTGCTTTTTTATTTGCCTCTGTATATTTTTTAATACCCCTTTTGTCTTTTCTTGCTGCTATTTCCTAGAGGGCTAATTTTGGTAGAAGTGCCCACCCCCCACCCCACCCCCCGGAAACAACCTTCCCAGTTCTTTTTTCCCCCAGTTAAAACAGGCTCAGGGGATCTACGAAGGGAGTGTAGATCAATTCCAATGTTCTCTGGAGAAGAGACCCTAAAGGCCTCCAATCTTTTCTTTGATGTCTCCCCCAATCTAGCCTTTCCTAAAGTACCCAGTAGATAGCACTCTTTATCCAGGTGTTTCCCACTGTCCTAGGGTTATTCTGTCCCTTTAATTTTCAGCTGACTTAGTTCCTAGTGGGGTCATAGTTGAGGCTGAGGTTGCCAGCCTACCTGGGATTAGTTCTGAGATCTAAGTTTTCTGATCAACTCCCACCCACTGTGCTGGACTCCCCTCCCTAGATGGGTGAAGTGGTTCTGTCTACACTATCTTGAGAGAGAGTGATCAGATGGCTGTTGGTTCCTTTCCTTCCTAGGGCACCTTGGGGATGAGAGTTCAGCAGCTGGACAAGGTGGGTGGGGTGAATCTTTCCTCACTGATCAAAAAAGTATGCACTTCTTCTCTGTCCAGGGGTGCATTGCAGCCAAGTGTGTAGCAGCCCTTTTAAGGTGGGCCTGGTGAATCTGCCCACTCTGTCCACGAGAGAGTGCATGCTTCCTCTCTCTCCAGGGGCTCCAGGGGCTTCAATGTGATCTGGGTGAATCTACCTGCATTGCTCAAGAGAGAGTGTGTACTTTTCCCCTTCCAGGGGGCTTTGGGGCCCACGGTGAATCTGCCTGCTCTGCCCCAAGAAAGTGATCAAACTGCACCCAATTTCTACTCCTGCTGGGTGTGGGGACAGCTCAAATGCTGCTGGCTTCTTGGTGGATTGGGCACATTTAAACCTTAGCTGTGCTAAAGATTAGAATCCAGGTAGCCAAATTTGCTAATCAACAGCTGTAGTTAGTGCCAGGCCACTTCCCCTCCTCTGTTTTTGGGAAAGAGAGCTTCTGCTTCCAGCCGTGGAGTGGGTGTGGAGGCAGCCCACCTTGCCAGTGGGGGTTGGGTAAACTCCTCTGCATCATGGAGGAATCTACTCACTCATCTTCACTGCTTATGGTCAGTCTCCTCTTCCTGTTCTTCCCTGGATGGTGCACTTTGTTCTTCTGGTCTCCAGAGTCGCCAAACAGTTGATCTGGACAGATCCTGGCTGATTATTAGTTGCCCTATGGAACAAGCTGATTGTTAGAGCTTCCAACTCTGTTGTCATCTTGGGTCTTCTCTACAATTTACTTTGATCTAGGATTTTAAAATTTCTAGGTGGACTAGGTGAATAATCTTAGTACACTATTTTCATATAAAAATGTATACATCTTTTTTGTATGTGTGTACTTTCACACAGTTGAGTAATCATACCCATCGTTTTTAAGTAGCTTGTAGGTATTTTCATGATTTAATATCAAAATATAACTTTTAGAGATTCCTTTTTTTTTAGCAGAAGTTATAATTTATTTCTGAAAAGAGCTGCTCTCAATTTCAGCCCTTCAATTCCAGGTTGTTGTACTTACATCAGTTTATATCTTTTGTGCCTACATCAGTTTATATACATTAAGATCCACTGTTTGTTCAATGCTTAAGTTATTGCTAATGCAATCATTGTTTTAGAAATGATGGGATATCTTTGTAAGAATGTTATTCTGTGTGTCATACTTTTAATTAGCTTAGTAATATTTTCCTTTGTCTCTTCTTCTGATCTAACCTTAAAATCTCTGTTTCTATTAACCTGTTACCCCGGGTGTGATTATCAGTATGAAAAAGACAGTAGGGGAAACAACACCATGCATAATTAAAATAGATGATAGCATAGGGAGTAAATAACTCCTACAAAGTTTGAATATACCAACAAATATTTGTATGCTAGATTTCTAAATGTAGAACCACGGTTAATTGAGAATAGGCTTTTAGATACAAATTCTGTGAAAATGGTTCTAATATCCTGACTCACTGCTAATTTCATAATTTTGAAATAGTATTTGGGCCAATTGGAGAGAAAGTCTAATCTATTGTTCACGAAGTTTTGCCATAAAATAGGTACCATATGAACAAATTGGACCATTATTATGTATCATTATTTTTCTCCATGATTTTCTGTTACTCTAGTGTGTGCACTTATTTTGAATTAAATAATAAATATGAATAAGCACTCCACTCACACAAGGCTGCCCTATTATGAGACATGATATAGATCTGCAGTAAACATTTAGCTATTTTGAACAGGCCTACCTCAACATTTGAGAGGCAAGAATAAAAGAATAAAGGTGAGAATACAAGAATAAAAAGAGAGAACCATATGCCATGTGTCTTAAAATTTAAAAGGTATAATCTGATCAAACTGTTAATTAAAATATGCCCAATCCTCCTACCTTGTAAAGTAAGCTTTCGTATCAAAAGAGAATTTGTACAAAACTATGGTTTTAATATATTGAAAGTTGAGAAGATATCAAAGACAATTGAATTTAATTATTATCAGATGTGTAGGTATTCTGTTGCTGAGACAGCAATGTTTAATGAATAATAATATAAATGCATAAATTATTTCAGAACCTTTTTCTGCTTTCATTTGTGCTCTAATTATATTGCTATAATCAAAGCTTTTAAAATTTTAAATTTACAGTAATAATGTAAAGGACTAAAAGTAAAATATAAACATTTGAATATATTTTCATTAAAGTATAAATGAAATTGAATGTATAAAGTAAAATTAGTTTTTATGTTTTCAAGAAAATATATTTTTCTTCCAAAATACATTTATCTATTAAAATTATCAGATAAAAGCAAATTTTAAATAAAACATACCAAAATTTTTAATACATTTATTTAAACAAAGATGATTTTTTTCTGAAAATTTATTTAGTCTTATTAAATATCTTTTGTTAAAAATCATTCTAGGTTGCACTATCTATCTAGTTGCCAATATAAAGACCAGTAAGAAGCATATTACTTCTTGACCAACATCTGTAAAAATATAAGAGTAATATGAATTGCTTAATAGTGCAAAATGCTTATCAGTTGCCATGGTCAACTTTGCCTATACCATTCTAATCTGTGAGGACCTTCAGTACTATGAATTGGGACAAAAAGAGAAGCTTGAAAATGGATGCTTTCAGCACCGCTGGGAAATGATACTTCATTATGATAAAATCTATTGCATTCTTGCTATCTGAGAAGGATTTGGCAAGTTAATTCATAGTTTTTTTCTTACTTAATTGCTTCTGCCTCCCAAATCCTCCCTGTACTATGAAGCTGTGTCCATCTGCAGCTTTGGCAATAGCATGACTTACAAATCTTGAGCACTGTTGCCTTTTGTTTTGAGGATGTGGCAAGACAGTTGATAAAGTGTTTCCCTTGGGGCCTAAATGGTGTTAGTCATGAGAGCAGATGTTTAGGGCTCCAGATACCCCTCAGGGTTTAGACCTGAGACTTAAATCCTGAGTCACAGAGGAACCCATGTTTATTTTTACTATTATTATCATTATTATTATTATTAGTCATATGCAGGGTCCTTTAAAATACAGAGCCAAAGGCTTTTCTTGCTCTCTTGCTCAGGCTTAAGGGGAGGTTTTTAAAAAATATGAAATACAAGAATGCTTAAGAAACCAGTTTGGGAATTCAATATGTACTTATCTTCAGTCATGACCTATTTCAATCATGGTAAAGGCCGAACTCACTTAACTTGGATTTCCTTAAAGATATTAGAGAAATTTCAGTCTGCTTGGTAAGTAGATATTATATAATATTTTTTGCATTTAGGTAAAGTGTAGTTCACAAGCCTTGGAGGTAGATGGGGGTTGTGCATAGAACATGAGACATTTACAGTGCAGATTTGTAGATTAATGCCAACCAGTTCTCTTCTCATTAGAAACAATCCTATGTTATGTTGAAATAATACTCCTAAAAGAATTCCATGTGTTTTGCAAAAATTTGTAAAGTTGTGGTTTGATTTAATTATTAATAATTAACATAATTCTAATTATATCTGCAAATTATAGTTTTGTTGGAAGAAAACATATTTTTACATAAAGGACAAAAAATGGAAAGAGAGTGTAAAGAAACATGCTTGCAAGCCAAACAGCAAAAGTCTGGCAACTTATAATATAAATCTGCTGAACATATCCTGCTGCTTTACAGTGTGGCTACATGCCAAATAGCTCTGCATTGTATCCTCAATAGGTTTGACAAGAGGAAGTGAAAAGGTACTCTACTGTAATGCTAAGTCTTGATTAATAAACACTTGTCAGAAAAAGTTTAATTATTTATATTAGGTATCATGTCTGGTGGAATGTGCAGTCTTGTAGCTTAACAAGATCAGAGTTACTTCCAAATAGAAATTTTAAAACATCTGTTATAAAAAAAAATCACTCATTTATTAATTGTGTGCTTAGGATCCATATTTTAAATAATAGGAAAAAACATTCAAGTCCTAGAGAATTGAGTTAATAATAAATAGAACATAAGCAAAAACTCCACCTCTGATCCACATTTAAAAATGTATGCTTTTGTGTTTAAAGCAAATACATTTGTCAAGAGTAATGCTTCCATCATAATCCAGTGCCCCAATTACTCTTTTTTTTTTAAGATTAATTAATTAATTTTACTTTTATTCATTTTTACTGCCCCCCCCCTTGTTTTTGCTGTTTTTGTGTCCATTCACTGGGCAATTCTCTGTGTCTGTTTCCTGCCCTCTCTTCTCATCCTTCTCCTCCTGTCTTCACTGGGATTCGATCCTGGGAACCTCTGATGTGGGAGAGAGGCATTCTTCCACCTGCACCACCTTAATTCCTGGTTTTTCAGAGCATCTCGTCTTGGCTCTCCCATGGTCACTCTCCTGTTACGTCATCATCTTGCTGCGTGGCTTGGCGGGGCCTGATGGCACACCCGCACACGGGGCCTGGGGGGCTTACCCGCTTATGGGGCCTGACGGCGCACCTGCTGGCAGGGCCTGGTGGCCCACGCGCCTTCTGTATTTTTCTTTATTTTTGCCAGAAGGTCCCGAGGATCGAACCTAGGTCCCTCCATATGGGAGACAGACGCCCAACCATTTGAGCCACATCCGCCCCCCTCCCATTACTCTTTAAATCAGTTATAAATATGGTTTTTCAAGTGCACAAAGTAAAACATACCATTTTGTTTTTCTGTTTCATAGTCATAAGTTTAAAGAAATCCTAAATAAAGGAGAATAAAAACTTTACAGAATTAAGCATTGGGGAAAAAAAATCAAGAGATTTAGTACCAAGGGTCTAAAAAAATTCATAGGACAATGGAAATGCTTGGCTTAGACTTGTGAAATAATTGTGATCAATGTTGCCTTAGAGATTATCTAATACAACACTTAATTTTAGACATAAGGTAAACAAGGGTCATGTGATTCCCAGCCAAATGCTCTTCCTAGTGCAGTAGTAAACTTTGATATTCATTGGAAATATCTTAAGAGCTTGTTAAAAATCCAGTGTGTTTGGAGTAGAGTATCAGAGAGCCATCTTTTCAGCTAATGTCCTAGGAGACTCTCAAACATGTGGTTCATGAACCCCACTTTCAGAAACCTTGCAGTACTCCATGTAACTCTTCGGGATATAAGATAATTTTGAAGATCAGGAAGGCTAGGAGGAATATGGCTGATTGGTCATATGACAGAAATGCAAGGAAACAAGCACATTAAGTTTCTCAACTACCACATCCCCGGAAAACTGGACTGAAGAGCAATGTGACACCAGTGTTTCCATTTGGACTTTGTAGCAAGTATAAAGACATCTTATATGTTGAAATTCAACATAGCTAAATGTCAGTCTCATTCTGGTGGCCCAGGAAGATAGTTCCAAAAGCAAGGATATACTTAAGAAGATGACATCAGTAAGTGCTGAGGTGGATGATCAGGGCTGGTATCCCTTGTAGATGGAGTGAGTGCTTACAGGTAGGACTTAGAGCAACAAGTGAGGACCTCTGTCCAAATAAGTACCTTGTACCCCAGGGTGCTAATGCTTAAGCTTCATTACTTTGAATCAAGGCCATTCCTTTATTAAAATCCAAATAGTCATGGGAGAGAGAGCATATTAAGACATAATTAGTATCACCATTGATAACAAGATATCTGTTAGGTAATCAATAATAAGCTGTCAATAAATACATGCCAAATAAATGAATGAATAAACAAACAAATGCTTGCTGAGGGCAATTGAATTTATTTGATTTATAGAGGATAAACAATTAAACCCAATGGAATGACCAGTGTGAGTTTCTTTGTTTCCATTTTATAGCTTAAGAGATGTCTTAGGATGCAGGAACTGGAGGAAAAGCTCAGCAACATCACATAAAAGAGGAGGTATGCTCCTCTCATCACTTTCTTTGCTGGCCAAGAATTAAGCATTTACCTGGTTAAGGATATAGATAAATGAACGAACTCAATTTGGGGTCATGTTATGCACATTAACTCTAGAAAAATGTCACCTAGACTATTAGCACCTGCATGATTCTGCCATGGTAGGAGCCCCAGATAAGTGCAATTAACGTGTGTGTGTGTGTGTTTGTCAAACCAAAGCTGCATTCATTCAGATACCTGTTGCTGTGATTGGTTTATAGCGCGACATCATTCTGTTAGCAGGTAGAAAATAGTTAATATTTTTTCAAGGGTAACCAAGAGTGGCAACAACAAGGGCAATCGTGTTTAGATTTTTCTTTTTGTAATAGTAAACCCAGTGCTTGAATGACCACAATAAATGATCTTTCTGTAGATGGTGATTGTTAAAAAATCAATTCTTCATGTATAAAATGTGGGTAATGCTACTTCTCTAGGGCTTTAGGGAGAATGAATGAGGTAATATCTGTAATATTAGCACAATTCCTGGCTCAAGGTTAGGACTTAATAAATGGTCACTATGGTTAGTGTCTTAGTTGCTAAAGGCTGCCAATGCAAAATACCAGAAATGGGTTGGCTTTTATAATGGGAATTTATTAGGGTAAAAGCTTACGGATCTGGGCTGTGAAAATGTGCTGTCTCACCAAAGGTTGGCCACTGGTGGTCTTGGATTTCTGCCTCATGGCAAGGCAAAGTGGCAGCTGGTCTCTTCTGAGGTCCCTGCCTTCCCTTCCAGGCTCACTTTCTCCCTGAATTCAGCTATAGGTAATCTCATGGTTCATCTCACCCTTCTCCTCCAGGACTTTTTGCTTCAGCTTCAGACTGTCCCACAGATTCTAGCTTCCAGCCTTTCTCTCAGCCTTTCAGGGTTTCTCTAATTTTCTGCAGCTGCAGGTAATCCTGTAGTCCTCTCTCACATAGCAGTTTATAGAGGACTCCAGTAAAGGATTAAGACCCAACCTGGGTCCCACAATCTAATCAAAGTCCCTTAACTGAAGCAGTCTAATCAAAAGTGATCTAACCAAAGGTGCCTTAATTGAATCTAATCAAAAGGCCCCATCCATAATGGGTTTACAGGAACAAGAGTGGGTTTGTATTAAGAACAGGAGTTTTTGGTGTCCACAAATGACTCAAACCAAGAAATTTAGAATATAATATATGCACTAATAAGAATAAACAGGAGCAGCCACAAAAATTGGCTGCCCCACCCCATAATGCTTTATTGATTTTTTTGCACAATAAGTGAATGAAATATGCTTGAGATTCTCTATATGTATAGGTCTCTCAGGATTTTCAAATATGCAGCTTATTAAAATGTTTGCATTATTTCTTTTAAAGAAGAAGAGAGCAAAGAGCTATCTGTATATTTCAGGTAAGTCTTATGAGAAAGTTGAAGTCTAGGTATAGAATTCAAACAGCTTTCAGGTGGTATTCCATATTAAAACCCACTGGCCACAAGAACTCATTAGTCAGGGCTCTTTAGGGAAACAGAACCAAAAGAATCTATCTTATCTATCTATCTATCTATCTATCTATCTATCTATCTATAAATATTATGAGATGTTTAAAAGGAATTGGCTGATGCACCTGTGGAGATGGGCAAGTCCAAATTCTGTAGGGCAGGCCACAAGCTGGGAACTCCAATGAAGGTCTTCCATGAATTCCCCAGGAGAATCTTGCTTGAAGTAGAGATGAAAATTCTCTTTTATTTCTCCTTTTAATGCCTTCAACCGATTGGATAAGACTTCTCTTGTTGTTGAAGGCAATCTTCTCAGTTGATTGTAGATGTAATCAGCCATAGGTACAATCAACTTACTGATGATTTAAGTGCATGAAATTTTCCCACAGTAACAATCAGGTCAATGCTTGTCTGACCAAACACCTGGACACCATAATCTCGCCAAGTTGACACATGTATTTAACTATCACAAAACTGAACTTGAGCTCTGGTTTGCTAGGCAATGAAAACAATTTCTGTCCATCTTCAGAAACTTGGAATATATGAATGGTCATACATAAGCTAGACACTTGAAATTAAGAGTTTTCACTTAACTAAAAAAAATAAATTTTTTAATTGACTTTTTCTTTTAAAATTATTCTTAGATAAACAAATGTAAATTGTTAAAATAATTATTATGTGAGCCAAAATAATTATATGACTTACTTTTATCTGTTTGGGTTTTTCCCCCTGCGATCAGTAATTAGAAATTTTTATAGCACAAAATATGCTAATTTTTTTCCTATAAGCTGTGGCAGTTTGATAGTGTTTATGAATTCCAAAAAGAGATAAAGATTATATTTGTAAAATGGTCAGTTCCTCTGGGTGTGATACCCTTTGATTGATTTAAATTCAAAGGTTTTAAGTTTACTTAATTAAATCAATTCAGGGCCTTTGATTTGACCACGTCAGTAGGGCATGGCTCAAGTTTGAGTCCCCACCCCCTTCGGCTATATAAACAGACACTGAATCCAGATGACCCACAGAAGAAGATACAGAAAAAGAGAGAACTTTTTCAGTTTTGGTCCTGGAGCCCTGGAGAGAGATGAGCCATTTGTCTGATAGTTTACAGCTGACCTTGTGAAGAGACCAGAGCAGCTGAGAAGCCCTGAGAGACGAACCCTATGCCAGCCTATAGCTGAGATCAGAAGTAGCTTAGCCCACCGAGCCTTAAGAGGAAGAAGGAAGGAGAGACCAGGAGAGTTTGCCCACCATCTTGCTTCAACACGTGGCAACTGACTTTGGTGAGAAATCAACCTTGAGTTAGACTCTTCAGGGTCTTATAAGTGTAAGCTTTTATCTCAAATAAATACCCTTTATAAAAGCCAACAGATTTTTGGTACTTTGCATCAGCACCCCTTTGGCTGACTAATATATAACACATAAGCCTTACTTCTATGGAACATATCCATAGAAAATAATTACTATATAATTCCAGGAGCTGGGAAAATTTTTATTGCATTTGCTGTAGTGGACAAAGCTCTGAACTCAGGATTAGAAGGCCTATGTTTTCATTATTGTTCTACATCTAATACCAGAAGGTACCAGACAAGTATTTTACACTACAGCTCAATTTTCTTATTTCTAAAATGAAGTATATGGTCCCTGTCTACTTTGGAAAATCAGATAAGATCATAAGTGAGGAATGTTTTGAAAACCCTGTAAAGAGTGGAACCAATGAAAAGTTTACAAGAGTAATACTGTGCCCTTGCTTTAGATCCTGCCACTTCAACAACTACTGTTTCAACAACACCTGAGTAGAACGAGAGTGGCTTAATATTCCCCAAGCCTAACAAATTTGACACAAAGCACTATGCATATTGGAATCCTCTTGCTTTGCATTCCACAGAACATAGTCTATTTATTCACAAGCTGACTATCATCTTCCCCTAACATTTCAAAATCTGACCCATTCTTCAAAGCCCATTCCATGAGGACTTCACTATCTCTTCCAGCCTCAATTATCTCGGAATCCCCTTCACATCTTTTAGTGTAACTTTAGAAGTAAAGTGTTTAGCCATTGCTTTATGTCAAAACAGACTTCAGATCCTGAAAGCAAGTCATATCCGATGCATGTGTTTACACCCAGCAGAATCTAGCAGGTGCTTGACACAGAGTAGGCAGTCTATACTGGTGAACAGACAGTCATGGATTGATGTGAATAAATTGCTGGATTTGAAATCTTACCCAGTAACAACCTCTAGCAGCAGCTAGAGAATCAGGGGCATTTTGGGGCAATTAGGAAGACAGGAGATGAGCAAAATGCAAGTTGAGAAAACTAGATTGAAACATTATGAATGAGAGAGAACTGAAACTAATAGTTAATTCAAAACCACATGTGGGACTCAAGGAATGGATTTAATAGGCGATTCTTAACCTGGAAATCATGTATAATTTTGTTAAACTACAATTTAAATCAGTTGTTTAGCAATAATTCATCAAAGATGCAGCATGGTATGTAGAAAGGATGAAAGACAAGGAACTATTATTTCACACGCCTGCTATGTCCATGGTCTGGGAAAATAGAGAGTCAAATAGTCTTTTATTTTCTTTCTAAGAAAAATTTGAATTCTAATGGATCTTTGACTACATAGCACCTTTGGGAAGCTATTGTACTTGGTGTAAAGTGATGGATGGAATGACATTTTTCTATTATCTCTAGATAAGATTAGACCAAAACTGTAATTGTTTTCAGAAGTTAGACGTCACCAATAGCACGTCAGTAGAGAGTGTAAACAAAAATGTATGTTTAAGCCAGGGAAAAATGATATAGAAATGTGGAACACTCACTCAGTATTATCCTGCTCTCTAATTGATATTTTTGAAGACTAGTAGTATACCTTCTAGAATAATTTTCATGTAATATGCCATTATAATTTGAAGGAATATATTTTAATGCAAAATAACCCTCATCCACTCTGATCCAGAGTTTTTCTAGGAAGATGGACTGCCATTTTTACTCAAATGAACTTGATAGAAACCTTTAAGAAAATAAATTCTATTTTCAGGGCTGTTTTTGCGAAGTGGTATTTTGAAAGGGAGTAGGCTGTCATTAAAACTTATTCCATGATAGAGGAGAACTTCACTGCTTCTAATTCTATAGCAGCCACTCTTCTAACAAAGTCAGTTATTATTGGGTTAGATAATCTACAGGTAAATTCCTGCTGTTTTCATACTTTAGTTCCAACCTATGTCAGGATTTGTTTTTACATGTACTATAAATCAATAGAATAAAAGACACACATTAATAAATAACTTGAACTTTCTTCTACTCTTGGAGATTTGAGCCAGCTTAAAATAATGCATGAGCTAGTCTAAACTTGGTGGATATCTCTTTTATTTCCTTAAGTAATTTTTCTCAACTGCCACATAGAAAAATTCTTATTTATTAATGCTTGAATGAAAAGTTCACTCTCAGACACTGAATGATCCAAAACAAACAAGCTAGTTTGTGTATTTAGTTATATGAACTTTTAAAACATATTGCCTCATAAATCTAAAACTTATTTGAACCTAAAAATTTGCTGATCCCTAGGGGCCCCGCCATTAATTATCTCCACTGTAGACACTGTGCCTTCCCCTTATTCTTGAGGATTTGTTTCCTTCTCATGCTACTATAATATTTTATATATATATTCTCTACAATGTCTTTGGTGCTCCTCTATAAGCATTTATTGACTGAAATTTGGTATGGTCTAAATAATATTTCCTAGGATTTTCTGTTTTATTTTTCTATAAAGATGTTAGTTGTTATTTATTTTCTAATATAAATATGTAGTAACTATTAATATTTTCAATTCTACCATTAGAAAAACTGAACTTCAGACATGTTGACAGATGGACAAGATCATTTCAATCCCTCAGATGTGCTATACATTAGTTTTATTTTTTTTACCGTGCAGTCAAATATGATGCAGACATTTTCTTTGGCCTTGTATCAGTTTCCTAGGGTGGCTATAACTAAGTACCACAACTGGATGACT
The DNA here is from genome assembly GCA_029593785.1 of Cabassous unicinctus. NCBI lineage: Eukaryota > Metazoa > Chordata > Mammalia > Cingulata > Chlamyphoridae > Cabassous > Cabassous unicinctus. Next base: position 12,163 of record JAQZBX010014541.1, read on the forward strand.
TAAGACAACAGAAACTTATTTTCTCACAGTTCTGGCGGGTAGAGTCAGAAATCAGCATGCTGGTTGGGCCATACTGTCTCCAAAAGCTCTAGGGAAAAATTCTTCCCCTGCTTCTTTCAGCTTCTGGAGGTTGCTGGCAATCCTTGCTCTTCTTTGGCTTGTAGACGCATCACTCTAATCTCTGCCTACACCATCACATGGCCTTCTCCCTCTGTGTTTGGGTTTCTTCTCCTCTTCTTATAGGAACACCGGTCATATTGGATCAGGGTTTACCCTAATTCAGTATGAAATCATCTTAACCTGATTATATCTGCAAAGACCTTATTTCCAAAATAAGGTCACATTAGCAAATAGCCATGATTAGAACTTCAACACATCTTTCTGGGGGACACAATTCAACATGTAGCCCATTTCCTTTGCCTTCAGTCACTCTCTTTGCCCCATAATCATCCAGCAGGACTGATGGTATTTTCCCTTAGATAGGCCTTCACTGACACCTCAGTCTGAATCAGGTCCTTATTATATTCTTTTGATCACTTTCCCCTAATAGTGCTTATCATAATTTGGGACTTTATATTCATGTGATTACTAATGTAGGCATCACCCACTGTCTTGTAAGCACCATGAAGGAAGATATCAAATAATTTTTGCTCACTGGCACATCATCGGTGCCCACCACTGAAACTGGCATAGAGTGGGCATTCAGGAAATCATTGTTGAAAGAGGAGTAAAGCTTCAAAACCAAGCCTGTATCACTCTTAAATCATGGATTTACCCATTGCAGAGTGGTTGCAACATTCCTGCATGTGAAGATTCCAGTCTGGGTGAATGCATATGCAGTATCCTATATCCTATCCTCTATATCATTATATTGACTCCAGATCAGAAACTCAGCGAGAGCAAATCCCATAGTTTTCAATTCAGTAAATGAAACGTAGTTGTTTGGTCCTCATTAAGTACTTACTAATTGATAACAAATGGATCCCTGTTCTCCTAAAATTTAATCTGTTACAGAGCACTATTTTACTAAAGCTATGTTACTATCACTGTTTCCTAGCATGCTTTGTTCTTCCAGTAAAATGACTGTTGAGAAAATGAACACATAATCAGAAAATGTTATGCCTAGTGTTAATGGTCTCTTTTCTTTTTTTTCTTCTTTATTTCCAGAAAGTTGAACTTATCAAGCCTTTCAACTTCTTGAAAAGGTGAACTGTGCTATGTCTGGGCAAGCTCCATATTTTCGTTATCTACCATAGAACTCTAAACACAATACAGAAATTCAGAGCACTCAGATTGAAAAATGAACACTTTCAACATTTAAAAGGGAGAGTAATATATTTTTGGAGTCATACATTCTTCATCCCATTTATAAGATCCAGAGCCCACAGCTGGGCACAAAACAGGAGATTTAATACTATTCTGCTTGTGAGTCTGTTGCATTTTCTTCCCACTTCTCCCACTCCATTCCCCTCTGCTCCTCATGTTCTTAGTAGTTTTGTGCTAACTTCAGAACTGTAGACACACCATTGATCACAGATTTATATACATGAGCTAAGAGCAGGAATGCAAAAATAATTTCTTTCTCAGGCCTTAAAGATAGATGGTAGGTCAGGACGCTTTAGTTCATAGCCAAACATACTAAGGCACAGAGTAACGTGGCAGTAATTTGAATTGTGAGTGCCAAAAGTGCTTGTTCAGCACTAACAAGAAATAGAACAGGATCAGTATAATCTCATATTATTATTAAATCTTAAAAAATGGAGTAATGCCAAGGTTATGACATGAACTTACAAGACCCCAAAAAAAAACAAAAAAAGAAAAAATTCATAGTTTTCCCGACGCGTCCTCCTCTGTTTGCAAGCATATGAAAGAACAAAAATAAGCCCCATGGCATGAGTTATAGATGAAGTATTTGCCTTTAGCTTGGAATTTCCTGGCATTTTTCAGCTTGTGACACAAACTTGATGTGATTAAACAAAGGCTTTTCTCCAAATTTGAAGTTCTTTTTTTTAAAGCTGAATTTAATATTCTTTAACTTTTTTTTTTTCTTAAATGGGAGCAGATGCTTCTATTCCACAAACTGACTACCAGGCTCTATGAGAAAAATGGAGAGTGGAGGCCTGTGAGTATTTTGGAAGAGGCTAAGAAAACTGTCAGCCGTGTTTACCTTTCAGGACTACATGTTACCCCCTGGCTCCCCAGGGGCAGAGCCTGTTTGGTTTGGACTGCCCATGATTCACTCCAAGGAATCCAAGCCACAGCTACCACTCTCCCCAATAGAATAGAAAAAGTGGGTCAGAGTCACCTCTACTGAGGAAGTACAGGGTTGTCAAAACTTGCTATTGTTATTTTATTTTTCCTAAAGAGGAAAATGAGTTAGAGAAATAGGGAGAGGTGAACTGAGTCAAGCAGGCAACTGCCCTGGACATGGACATGCCTGTGTCTGTATTTAGGATCCTCTGCATCCTTGAGGATTTTGTCAGGTAAGAGCTGGCCTCTAGAAAGCACAGCCCCCTACCCCTGTGGGGTAAATATTGAACTAGGATATTGAGGACTGAGCAACAAACAAGAAATCATGTGGGAGGGTGTGGCAGTTTGCGATTATTTAAGAACCCCCCAAAAGAGAAAGATTATGTTTGTAAATTGGTCTGTTCCTCGGGGTGTGATGCCCTTTGTATTAGATTCAGTGAGGGACCTCTGATTAAGTTTACTTGATAAAATCGATTTAGGGCTTATGATTGGGCTACTTCAGTAAGGTATAACTCGGGTTGAGTCTCCAACCCTTTGGTGGGCCTATATGAACAGACACACACGGGAAGAGAGAGAGCTCCATAGATGCTAGAGGAGAGAACTTTGTCATGTGACAGAAAGGAAACGGCTCAAACAGCTAAAGCCCCAGGGAGAGATGAGCCATTCGCCTGATAGTTTGCAGCTGAAGAGAACAGAGCGGCTGAGCAGCTGAGAAGGCCTGGAAAGAAATGAGCCCTTGCCAGAGACTGATACAGGAAACCCTGAGAGACCAGGCAGAGATCATTGCTATCTTGCTTCAACACGTGGCAAGAGACTTTGGCCAGAAAGCAGCCTTGAGTTGGACTCTTTAGAGCCTTGTATCTGTAAGCTTTCACCCCAAATAAATACCCTTTACAAAAGCCAACAGATTTCTGGTACTTTGCATCAGCACCCCTTTTTCTGATGGACAATATATATATGGACAATAGGATTACAGACAAACTCTACCCCAGTCTTTCCTTCTATAGAGTAGAGGGAAGTGAGCTGAGGAATTCTCCCTGATTTCCTTCCAAATGAAATGGTCTTGAACTTAGACTGTGGAGGCAAGTGATGTCTGAATGGCTCTGGAAAAGATCCCCTGCCCCTAAACTGTCTGATTGTTAAATATCTCACCACTTAAAGATAGATTTGTAATAGTAATTAACTCTTCCTGGTGAGGGTTGGATGAAGCAGATTCACATCTCAGGGGTAGATTCATTTAACAAAATTATTTTCCCCATACTTTGATCAGTTCCTCAAAGAGAAGCAAAATATTGATTCACAAAAGGATTGAGGACTTGTTACAGTGGCCTAGGGCTGGGGACTTGAAATTCTTGCCCTCAGTGTGGTGACCACGCACATATCACCAAACTTCTTAGGCCTCAGTTCTCTTTTGTGTAAAATAAGTGTACGCATATATGTAGACATGGTGTTCAAATTGGATGATCTCTAAAGTTCTTTCTAGGCCTGACACTCCATTGTGCTCAGAGGGGGGATGTGATCCTTAAGAAGGAGGCTCAGTATAGCAAGTTTGGAAGTGGCACTGAGTCTTTAAAATAATTTTCTATCAATAAAGGGCACGTTTTCTTTAAAGAAACTTATAGGGAGCAGATGTGGCTCAAGCAGTTGAGCGGCCACCTCCCACATGGGAGGTCTCAGGTTCGGTTCCTGGTGCCTCCTAAAGAAAGAAACACAAATAAACAGACAACAAGCAGACAATGAGCAAAAGAAAAAATAAAACAAAACAATGAGCAGACAACGAGCAAAAAAGACGACCAGACAATGAGCACAAACAACAAGCAAACAGATGAAGGAGCCATCTGCGGTGGGGAAACAACAACAAAAAAACTTTTATTTAGTTAATATGTGTTAATTAAGTTAATATTTATTTCTCAGGTATGTTTCTTTGGGTTATTTATTATTATTATTATTATTTTTTTAAAGATTTATTTATTTATTTATTTATCCCCTCCTTGCTGCTTGTGCTTGCTGTGTCCATTCGCTGTGTGTCTTCTCCGTGTCTGCTTATCTTCCCCTTGCTGTGAGGTCCCGCTGCATCAGCCCCTCGTGCCGCGCGGGCCGGCCTGCCCTCACAAGGAGACCCCGGGAAGCGAACCCGGGGCCTCACACATGGTAAATGGGGGCTCTATCGGTTGAGCCACACCCGCTTCCTGCTGTGAGGGCTTGCTGCATCAGCCCACTAGGCTGGGAGGGCCGGCCTGCCCTCACAAGGAAGCCCCAGGAAGTGAACCAGGGGCCTCCCATATGGTAAATGGGAGCTCTATCGACTGAGCCACTCCCGCTTCCCTGGGTTATTTATTATTTACAAAGTAATGCCATCCAGTTTGGCATGTGTTTAATTTGTGTGTGTGTGTGTGTGTGTGTGTGTGTGTTATTTGCTCATTATCCTGGTGTGGCTTTTCTAAAGTACATCCCACTCATGATGTAAAATTTTTCTAGTTAGTTCATAGATTCTTGACCTCAGAGGTTGTAATGGCCATAGTTAAATAGCTGTTAAGGCACATTAAAACTTTACATTTTAAAAAAGCATATGGAATTGAAAAAAAATCTTTTTGCACTAAAATAAACTTTTAAAAAATTCAATTTATCACCCACTCATTATTCTGAATCCCTAGATTATATTGATTCAATAAAGAAATTAGGAACAAAAATATTACTTTAGTAGTCACTGTAGGGTGCTTTGAGAGTTTAAGTGCCAAAGATTATGCAGGTCCTTGGCACTTACAGTTCAAATAGCATAGTATAAATGTTGTATTAAAAGCTGCTAAAATTGATTTAAGGCTGTGCTCTGGTATTTGTCCTGTAAGAGCAATCAAAAGCCCCTAAAATATGAAATCTGAAGCCCATGGGATCCAACTGCATCAACACTGTCAGAGATTGTCTTTGACTCTGTAAAATATTGGTGATATTAAGGAATTAGTCGTAGAAGAAATAATTACAATTTCCACTAATAGTCTTTTTAAAATGATGGGCTGGGGAGCAGATGTGGCTCAAGCAGTCGAGCGCCTGCTTCCCACATAGGAGGTCTTGGGTTCAGTTCCCACTGCCTCCTAAAAAGACAAAGACAAATAACAAGCAAACAAATGAGAAAATCAACTCAGGGGCACCGATGTAGCTCAGTGGTTGAGCACCAGGCTTCCCACTTATGAGGTCCTGGGTTCAATCCTGAGCCCTGGTACCTCAAAAAAATAAAAAATAAAAAGTGAAAAATGATGGGCCTAGAAGAGATATAGAGTCTGTCCCAAAGGAATTGAAGTGGGAGGTAGAAATGTTTTACAGAAGAGCAAAATAATTTAGCAGTGGGATATCAAAGTTGACATGGGTCAAAGTTAGTCACTCCCTTCTAATGTTCCTAAAGTAATTTTCTTGGAGCCTATTGAAGCAAGTGCCAAAAATCACACATATATAATACATTCAGCTATGGGCATGCGTGGCAGTTTGAGTTTATTTTATGAATGTCAAAAAGAGAAAGATTGTAAACTATTCCTCTGGGTGTGATACCCTTTGATTGCATTAAACTCAGTTGAGGGGCTTTTGATTAGACTACTTGACAAGAATGTTTTAGGATTTTTGATTGGACTATGTCAGTGAGGCATGAGTCAGGTTAAGTCTCCTTTGCTGGGTTTGATATAAATGGACTCATATGGACAGACAGAGGAAAAAAAGGAAACTGGCATATTTGATTCTGCAATGTGGAAGAGAGGATTGCTTAAGCACAAAGCTCCCAAGCGGCTGGGCCCATGGAGCGTTCAAGAGGAGACCAACCCTGCTATATGCCTGATAGCTTACAGCTGACCTTGGGAAGCGAGCGGAACAGCAGAGACTGATAGAGGAGGCATGGAAAAAGACAAGCCCTCAGCCAGCTTGCAGCTGAAATTAGGAAAAAAGTGGAGCAGCTGAGCCTGAGAAAGGAATCTCAGAGGGGAAGGCAGAGACCAGGCTGAGATTGCCCAGCATCTTGCTTCAATACGTGGCAGCTGACTTTGGTGAGAAAGCACCCCTTATGGTGCCTTGGGTTGGACTTTTCACGGCCTTGAAACTGTTAGCTTTTACCCCCAATATGTCCCCATTATAAAAGTGGACAGATTTCTGGTACTTGGCCTTGGCAGCACTTTGGCAAACGAAAACACATGCCTTTCGCTTCAATGCAAAATATTTATTGACAGAAGGATGGAAGATTTGTTACAGTGGCCTAGGGCTGGGAACTTGAAAATGTCTTATGTTGACAAGTGTGGTGACAATGCACATACGACCAAGGTTCCTAGGTCTCAGTTTTCTTTTGCGTAAAATAAGTGTATGCATATACATAGATTCTCCAAAGGCAGAGAACATTGCAGTTCATTTCTGGCTCTTCCTTGTCTTGTACAGTTCTTAGCACATGGAGGGTGCTCATAAAAAACATTTGCTACTTTTAGTCTCTGAACATACTGTTCTGACTACTATTGAGATTTCCATTCAGAAGTGTAATAATCATCTCAAACCTGACATAACAAAACAGACCTCTTTATTTCCCCCTTTATCTCTCCCAAGTCTGTTTCTTTCCCATTTCAACAGGTGGCTTAACTATCCACCCTGTTTCTCAGTCCAAAACCCTATGAGTCATCACCAATTCTTTATGTCATTTACTTCCTCTCTTCTAATCCTTCAGCACCATCTGCAAAACTTATGCTGAAGCTTCTCACTCTTCTTCATCTCCAATACTAACGCCTTAGCTCCAGCCAGCACTGACTTGGCTTGATTACTATGATAGCATGTTCCTGCTTCTACTCTTGAGCCTACTCCAACCCAAACCATTCTCCACACAGAAGCTAGAACGATCTTTTGAAAAGTCAGACCTGACCACATCACATCTGTGCTATACCTTCCAATGGCTTGTACTTAGAATAAACCCCCCAATTCTACCCATGGTTAGACCTCACCTTATAATATCCTGTCCATCCCTTACCAAACTCCAGCACCACACACCTCCCTCTGTTCTATCACAAGGCTCAGTCATGCACTTGCTCTTCCTTTGGCAAAGAATACTCTGCTCTAGGAACCTCATGGGACTGACTCCTTCACTTCAGTTTAGTGTCAGCCTAAATGTCTCTTTCTCAGAGAGATTTCACCTGACAGCCCTGCCTAAATTAGCCCCACCCCCATATGTCTATTACATCATTCCATTTTATTTTATTTGGGACATTTATCACTATTAAAAATTATTTGTTCATTTTTTATGCGCTTGCTTGTTTTCCATTGTATCACCTATGAGATACCTACTAGAATGAAAGATCCAGGGAAGAAGGAACCTTGCCTGTTTTGTTCCTTATTGCAATTCCAGTGCGTAGAACAGTGCCTAGTACATAATGTATAGGAGGATCCTGCAAATAGTTGATGATTGAATAAATGAACCCACTTTCAAATCTCTAGTTACATTCCTGAACTCTGCCTTTACAGAGAAGCATCTAGTGACCCTACAGATATGAAATTTGATGAAGCAGTAAGGAAAGATAACATAGGCATAAAAAGTGGACTCAGTTCCCCTACCTGCCTTGCTCACCCACCACCAGACACCAGAGCAGTGGCCTAGGTGATGACGGAGGTAGATGTTAGCATTCCTTCCTCACTCAACTTTCCTAAGTACCATGGCCTGATGACTGCTATTAGAAGTGACAGAAACTCTTCCTTTAGACACACTATAAATAGAAAATGGAACAGAAATTTCAAGGGCCATGCCCAGAACTAATCAGATTCTATTTTAGAGTCTAGCCCAACCTGAGCATCCCTTGGTTGGCTGACCTCGTTTGGGGGTCTGTGAGTAATGCGAAGTGGCCTTGGTGTATTTATATGAATTACTCATGTACACATACACACACATACACACACACACACACAGCCATACAGCTTGGGCTTTCAGAGGAGAGCCAAATCTATGGGGTATATCAAGACCCTATCTCTGATCTTGAAAAACTTGAAATATATTTGGGAAAGCAGGGCATATACACAAGAAAAATGAAATAATTACTTAAGGAAAAGACATAAGAAATGTAACAAATTATGCTGTATGCAAAAGTGTCAAATGAGAGACAAAGACCTGGTGATTTCAGAAACAAAAGGAGATGGCTGTAAATAAAAGCTTCATGTATGTTTTACCATACTATGTAAAACCGTGGGGATCTAGAGAAGCTGAGGCAGAACAGTTTTCTCAATATATTGGAAATAAATATGCACCAAACTTTTTTGTAAAGTACTTTGAGATCCAAAATTGAACCACATTCAATTATTAACTGTTAGTACAACTAACATATTTAAATTTTAAAAATAATTGACTGAAAGATGCAAAGTTCTTACACCATTGGCTATTAAGATTTTTAGAAAAAAAATTATACCTCGTCCTATTTTGGGGTCTACATTCATCTCTTTATTATTCAGAGTCCGATTTCCTTTAAATTCCTTTGTCCTCCTTTTCACATCCATTGCCCTTCTTTTGCCTTTTAGAAATATAGAAAGAGAGAAAGAGAAGATTAACCTAGTCATATTTATTTAATTTTAACAGTTCCAATAAAAATCTTGAAGAGAGAAATTTGAAACCAAATGTTTAAAGGAGATTTTTGGATTATGTGGTGATTTTCATCATCTATGCTTGAGCTGTCACCAAGATCACCCATAATTGTGAATTGGCTCCTGACTTACCACAATTTATCAGGCAAGTTTTTGGAAGGTGCTATGGGTTGTTCTCCCCAGCTGTTCATGAAGATAACTGGTCCTCTTCTAAGAACAAAGTGATTTGGTCAATATTAGCTCCCCTCTGAAGAGGACAATGAAAACCTGCTCTTTGACTATTTAGACAAATTTGAGATGAGTCTTCATTCATTGAAGTTCTTCAGTAAAAGAATTTTTGTGAATGATTAGTGGGGTGAAAGTTTTTATGGTTGTCCCTGAATAAGGCATTTACTGGCTGAGTAGCTGTTATAGCCGAATTCTTTATCAGAAAGACTTCACTAGGCTGTTGAATATTTTACTGCCTTTTCTCAGTCATATTAACAAGGGACAATAATCCATTGAGAAATGCATATTTAACTTACACTGTAACAATTTCAAAAGTATTTCTGGAAATGACATTTTGTGGATTGTGAACCCTTTCAATTTTCCAATTTAAAATTTATATTATAACCATAAAGTTTTTGAAGAACACGAGAAAAAAAAATCACTTCTTCCTCAAAACTTATGTCTGAACCTGATAAACCTCATGAAATTCCCCTTTAGGTAGGAGAAAAAGAATTATAAAATCTAGGGGCTTAGTGTTGAATCAAGATCATTTATATCTTAAATTATATTTACTTACATGTGGCATATATATCTCTTTTATATGGGATATCTCTTCTATGATACCCAAGTTGTAAACTGGCAAGTGTATAGATAATAAACAGGAGAGGGTCCAGTGTCTATGTTTTGGCTGAAGCATGGCTTCAATTGATTCTCCTGGTGGAGTCAGGGGAGGGGAAACTACCCCAGGTTCCTCCTGGCTGCCTATTGATCTATTCTGACAGCAGGCTGTCTCTCCAGACAAGAAGAACCTGGTTAACTCACACCACAATTCAGTACACTTCACCAGTTTCCTATATAATATAATATAATTGATTTTATTTGTTTCCATATAATATAATTACATTCCTATTTATTACCATTTCCTGGAAATATTTCAACCAAAAACTTCTTTATATAACAAAGACACTGTTTTATCTTTATATTAAAGAAGATTTTCTTTTCCTTTCTGTAGTGCTTCATATAAAAAGTGCATCTTGCAAGGTGTTGGTGGTGGGGTGATATATGGGAGCCCTGTATATATGCATGCTTGTTTTGTAACTTCACAGTTTTTACTGTACACTTATTATTTATGTATATTCATATATGCATGTTATACTTCAATAAAATCTTATTTAAAAAGTGTATTTTGCAAAGGAAATATAAACTTGGCACAACAAAACCATTTACTTTCAACAGAAGCTCAAGAAAAATGAATTAACAATGGGAATTTATTTCTATTATAATATAACCTGCGACGGACTGCCAATATATATATATATATGTGTGTGTATATATATATATATATATATATATGTATGTATGTATATATTTATACACATACAAAAAACTCATACATAAATACATACATATACTTATGTGGCAGTTTGCTGTTACTGAAGAGTTCCAAAAAGAAATACTGATTATGTTTGTAAACTGATCTGTTCCTCTGGGCTAGTTATACCCATAGATTGTATTGATTTCAGAGGTTTCATTTTTATTTGATTAAATTACGAGTGGGGCTTTGATTGGGCCATGTCAGTAGGCCACAGAGAAAAATGACAAGGCAGAGAAGAAAGTTAGAGTTTTGATCCTGGAGTCCGGGAAGTAAGCACACAGAAAAGCAGATATGTGAGGGAAGAGAGAAGGCTCCATTAGACACAGCACAGGCCCCAGAAAGAGAGATGAGCTGTTCACCTAACAGTTTACAGCTGGTCTTGTGGAGAGAGTACAGCAGCTGAGTCTGGAAAGAAACAAGCCCGGGGAGAGAGACAAGACTTGTCCCAGCCTATGGCTGAGATTGGAAGAAGTTGGGACCACAGAGCCTTGGGAGAAAGAGGAAGACTGAACCCTCTTAGACACTATCTACGATCTTGCGTCAACACGTGGCAACAGACTCTGGGTGAAAAGTGCTTCCTATGGTACCTTGAGTTGGACTTTTTAGGGCCTTATGACTTTAAGCTGCTACCCCAAATAAATACCCTTTATAAAAAACAATCTATTTCTGGTATTTTGCATCAGCGCCCTTTTGACAGACTAATACAGAATTTGGTACCGGAGGGTGAGGTTGTGCTTTTGCAATTACCAAAATTCTGGAGTGGTTTTATAAATGGGTAAGGGGTATTTTTTTGGAGGAATTGTGAGATGTTTATAGAAAAGGCCTAGAGTGCTTTGAAGAGACTTACTATGATGTCTTGGAAGTAAATGATGAAACTATGATTGAAAACTGGAGGAAAGGAGATCTGTGTTTTAAAGTAGCAGAGACCTTAGCAAGATTAACTCCTGATGTTTTATGGAAGGCAGAATTTGAAAATGATGAGCTTGGGCATTTAGCTGAAGAACTTTCCAAAGTAAACTCAGAGAATGTGGCTTGGCTTCTCCTTGCAGCTTATAGTAAAATGCTAGACAAGAGAGATAAGTTGAGAACTGAACTGTTAGGCACAAAGAAATCAGAAACAGATTCTAGAAATTCCAAGCCTCTAGAAATCAAGTGCCCCATTTGAGAGCTTAACTAAACTTGGAACTTGTAAATCAGGATTGAAAATGCAGTTATCTAGGAAAGATTTGTGGAAAGTCTGTCTGATGGCTTGGACCCCTGCTTCCTGCATGCTAAACCAACAAGCTTTTTGAGAGAGCTGTATGAACAAAATCACTGTCAGCTCAAACTAAAAGAGACATGTAGGGGAGATATGGAAGGAAAAACAGCTTTAAGAGGAAAATCATGGAAGCTGAGATATGGAATTAAGACATCGCCTTGGGCCAAGAGAGGAATCCCACCCATGTGTACAGAGAAGATGAGTTTTCCTTGGCAGTTGAAGAGGGTGGATGTTCCTGTCCGATGTTCAGGGAGAGTTTTGCCACCCCAGGGTACAGAGAAGGTGGAGCACATTCCCCAAGGATTATAGAAGTTGAAGTTTATACCCCATGGTTCTGAGAGGGGTGTGCCTGTCCCCGATGGATTAGTGAAGGCCAGATTGCCAAATTGTTGCTCTGAGATGGTTGTGCCTGTATGCCAAAGGTTAAGGGGAATGTTGTCTTCACTTCACTGTACAGGGGGGGTTAAGACTCTAGCCCAAAGATTGGGTAAAGTGTGGCAATCACCCCAACACTTTCGGAGGATGAGGTCTGGAGCTTGGTCACCACCCAGATGCTTCATGAGGATGGAACCAAGAAAATGGCCATTGGGCAAACCTGTGGAAAGGGTGGATCCCCATGTGGCCCCAGGAAGAAGAAACCATCATCTTAAGAATGACTGTCAGACTTTGACATCTAATGACGTATGCCCTGCAAGTTTATGGACTGTAGGGGACCCATGACTCATGTTTCCTTCCCAATTACTCCTTACTCTATTGCAAATGTTTATCCTTTGTCTGTCCATTTGTATATTAGAAGCAGATAAATGGTTTTGTAAGTTTCAGGTGTACAGCCAGACAGGACTTTGCCCCAAGAAAAACTGCATTTCTTTAAACTGATTGTGATATGATTTTGGAGTTAGCATTGTTTTTGAATATTGTAATATCTTTTTGGAATTCAGAGAGTGGGGTGTGGCCATTTGATATTATTGATGAATTCCAAAAAGAAATACTGATTATGTTTGTGAACTGGTCTGTTCCTTTGAGCTAGTGATACCCTTAGATTGTATTGAATTCAGAGGTTTCACTTTTACTTGATTAAATTATGACTAGGGCTTTGATTGGACCACATCAGTAGGATGTCAAGTCCCCACCCTGTTGTCCAGTATGCATGGGCTGAGGGGTGGGGTCAAGCTGAAGAAGCTGAAAAGTCTCTGAGAGATCATGCAAGGGATGGGGAGAGGGATTTGCAGTGCCTTAGAGTGGTGAGGTGCTGCGGAGGGATAACACCTCTCCCCTCTCCCAAGTGAGTACGACATCCCTGGCACACTGTGGACTGGTGGCTCTGGGTGCACCAAGCTGCATCAGGGCTCATCGTGAGTATCATCAGCAGTGAGAAAATAGTGACACCCTCAGGTATCTTTATGAGCAGAGGCTGTTAGTGATGAAAAGACACACAGGAAGAATGAATGCCCCAGAACCCACAGAACCTTTGAGGTCCACACCTAGACAGCTTTTCTGACTTCTAGAAATATCCAGGGCAGACTTTGCAGGACTTCATGGGGGTGGAGGGGAAGGGAGGTTTGGGTTATTACTTTTAACTCTTAACCTGACCACATCTGCATCTATGATATGGTACACTAGAGGAACATTTTGATCACAGTTAGTAGAGACTGTTACTCTCTGCTCTCTAGGCTGTATTCTAAGTGTTTAAGTGCCCAATTTCAGGCCCCTTGACTCAGACCATGAAGGATTGCCTCATTTCCCATTTCTGAGAGGCGTCTCAAGCAGGCGCCTGAGAAACTCCTGGGAACTTTGCTTCATTTCTATTTAAATCAGCACATATGTGTAGTGGCCTTTGAAGGGAAAGGCTTTATACTAAGGGCTACTACTGTAACTGGATAGGATGTGAAGCGGTCCCATAAAGGGGCTGTAGTGCAAGGGAAAGAGACAGTTTAGAATCCTACAGACTCTATTTATATTTCTGCCTGTGTTGTTTTGGGGAAAAGGTCAAACTTCTCTGGGCCTCAATTCTCTCCATGGTGAAATGAGGATATTTTATGAATGCAAAATTGGTACATAGAGTCAGAGCAGGCATTCCTGTGGTATTTTCAGGTATGGCAGTCAAACTAGTTCTTAGAGACTGGATCGTGAAATGCTTGGTTTTGGGGGCACAATTCAAATGAATATGATGAAAATGGTTGAGGGAATTTAGAGTAAAGACTCTTTTAGACAATTTTAAATGAATTATGTATAGAACCTCCATCATCATGATGGAGTTGTGAGTTCAAATGAGGCAATGAATGGGGGTGAGATCTTTTTTAAAATGTAAAATACCATGTAAATATTGGTCATTTAATATTGGTCATTCTAATGATCATATTTCATGCCTCTGTATAAATTCAGACATTGTTTTTGTTTTTTTAACCCACAGTGTTACCTTTTAGACTTGAGATTCCAGACCTGATTTTCATGACTGTGGAAGAGTCCAGCTTTCTGCAACTTCTGGGAGAGCACTGCTGATAGCCACTAAAGGATATGATACTTCACCCAATTATGTGGGGGTGCTAACCTTCCATTAGGCTCTGTCCCTTTTACTTCTTGAATTCACATGAAATATGGTCCAAAGAAAAGTTTGTCTTAGGAAGCGGATGTGGCTCAAATGATTGAGCTCCTGCCTACCACATGGGACGCGTCCCTGGTTTGGTTCCTGGTGCCTCCTAAAGAAGACAGCAAGCTGACGTGATGGGCAGGCATGGCAAGCTGACACAACAAGAGACACAAGAAGAAAAACATAACGGAGACACAACAAAGCAGGGAACAAAGGTGGCTCAAGTGATTAGATGCCTCCCTTCCACATCGGAGGTCCTGGGTTCAGCTCCCAGTGCCTCCTAAAGAAACATGGAAGATGAACAGACACAGCAAATGCAAACAACGAGGGGGTGGGGAGAAATAAACGAATAAATAAATAAAATAAATCTTTAAAAAAAAGAAAAATCTGTCTCTTTCATGACCTTTCTTTTCTCTTAGTTTCTGAAATATGTTTTATTATTTAAGATGTATTCCCTTATTTATACGCACCATGAGGCTTGGCCCAAATTAAACCAGCAGTTTCTCGGGCCTTCTTGTCCAAGATCCCACATTTGCCTTTCCTCTCTGTTTTGGTCCTTCTTCCTCTCGGAAGGCCTCTTGCCCCATACTTCTCTCTGTTTCCATAGTCGTGTGGAGTCATGGATACTGTTCTAACACAATAATGAGGCTAATGGTTGGGTAGTGATAGCCTGGAAAGGCAGGCTGGGTGTCAGGGATGTTCATCTGGAATTAAAATATCACCAGGTTGAGGGAGAATAGAAGGGAAAGGAGCTTATAGGCCAATATCCACCATTATTTCTCCTTCTAAAGTGAAAAATAGGGCCAGATTCTGGGCACACAGGCTCCTGTACAGGTTTCTGGTAGGCAAATAAACAACTCCAGGGGTAACAAAGGCTTGTGCAAAAATAGCATGTCAACCATGACCAAAAAATATGTTTTCCATGGGCCTCTTTTGACTCTTCCTCAGTTAACCCTCTGAAGCAAAACTTTAGTGTTGAAAAACTATTGGCTAGAGAACTGGGAAGCTTATTAAGAATTCAGGTAGAATCCTAAGATATAGAAGGACCTACCAATTGCTGGTCACAGGGTGACATTTTTTATTTAGCAAGACCACAAAGTCATGGAACTTCCAGTACTTTGCTCTAAAGTGTTACTGAGGCCCTGATCCCACTTCCCCTCTGCCTTCTATATTACCTTCAGAGATGGAAGAATTTACTTCTCTTATTTAGTGTTTCTAAGGCACTCAGTCCACTAATCTTATTTGCTTTCTGTCCTGTGTTTTATGTAATTAGAAGTTACTACTTGGTCAGAATATCTTAATGAAGAAAGAATCACTAAGTTTGCAGCTCTTGCTTTTGATTGCTTCTTTTTATGTGTGTGCTTCATTTAGTTAAAATTCTTCCTTTGAAGCTTTCTTTTAGATACTATCTGCATGCTATTTTTTCATGCTTTAACCCTCAAACTACTTGTATCTTTGAAGTTAAGGAGAATTTTTTTCAGACAGCATATACTTAGGTCATGCTTTTGTATCCATTCTGCCCATCTCTGCCTTTTGACTGGAGATTTTAATCCATTCACATTTAAAGTCACTGATAATAACTTTCTTCTGCCATTTTGCTATTTGGCCTTTGTAAATCATGTACTTTTTCTGTCCTACTTTCTGTTAATACTTACTTTTATATTTACACGATTTTTTTTTGTGTTGTAGCATATCAAGTACTTTTTCATTTCTATCTGGGTATATTATTCATTTCTTTTCTTTGTGGTTACCATGGGGTTAAAATATAACACTGTGGCAGTCTGAGGATTTTGAATCCCAGAAGAGATCATGTTCTTTGAACTAATCCATTCCTGTGGGTATGGGAAACTTTGATTGCATTAGCTTCAGTTCAGGGATCTTTTGATTAGATCACTTTTCATTAGATCACTTTAGGGCCTTAGATTGGACTATGGCAGTGAGGTGTGACTCAGGTTGGGTCTCTGTTCTCTTGTTACAGTCTTATATAAACTGAGAACTGAAAACAGAAACACGCAGAGAAAGACAGCTGCCATTTTTAACCCTGCCATGTAAGAGAGGACTAGAAAAACCTCAAGAAATTGAAAGAGAGTCTGGAGGCTGGAATCAGCAGAGCACAGAGGCATAGAAAGAAGTCTCTGAGAGACTAGGCCGACAAAGCAGCTCAAAGCTGAAAAGACAAGCCTGCCATGTGCATGATCACCCACAGCTGAGCTTGCTGAAATAGCGGTGTGGAGAAGAAGGCAGAGACCCAGATGGAGAGATGCTATTTTGCCTTGCCAAGTGGCAGGAGTCCAGGATTGCCAGTATCTGACCTTTGGTTAAACAGCATCTCTTATGATGCCTTGACTTGGACATTTTCACAGCCTTGTAACAGTAAGATTTTACCCCAAATAAATTCCCATTATAGAGCAAGCCCATTTCTGATATTTTGCATCCAGCAGCCTTAGCAAACTAAAACATCTTAAATATATAACCATCATATTTGGTTTGATACCAACTTCAGTAGTATGAACCTATACTTTTCCTATAACCCTCTGTCCCCCCACCATTTTTTGTACTTGTTACCACTTAAATTTTTGTACATTGAATGTTCAAAAAACATAGATTCATCACTGATTTTTATGGATTTGCATTTTAGCACCTGTAGGAAGTAAGAAGTGGAGTTACATACCAAACAACACACTACAATAAAACTGACGTTTATATTTGCCAAAATGGTTACTTTTTGCCACAGGTCTTTCTTTCTTTATGCTGCTTTGAACCACAATCTAGTGTGCTTTACTTTTAGGCTGAAGAAATCCCTTCATCATTGCTTATAGGGCAGGTACTGGTGATGAACTCCTTCAGCTTATATTTACCAGAGAATGTCTTACTCTTTCCATCATTTTTGAAAATCTCAATGTATATAAAATTCTTGGCTGACAGTTGTTTTCTTTCAGCACTTTAAGTATTTCAACCTACATGCCTACTCTGTGGTTTCTCATGAGAACTTGGCACTCAATCTAACTGGGACTCCTTTGTACATAACATATTGCTTTTTTCTTGCAGCTTTCAGAACTCTCTCTTTTTCCTTTGCATTCAATAGTGTGATCAGTATATGATGAAGTCTATTTTTCTTCATATTTATCCTTTCTTGGTGTTCTTTGGACCTTTTGGATGTGCATATTCATGTCATTTGCTAAGCATGGGAAGTTCTCTATCATTATGTCTTTGAATATTCCTTCCGTTCCTTTTTCTCTTCTTCTGGGATACCTAGAATATGTATATTAATGCACTTGATGTTGTCTCAGAGGTATCTTAGGATATTTTTGCTTTTAATATTTCTTTTTTCTTTCTGCTCCTCAGCTCAATTCTTTTCAAGTGTTTTTTCTTGGGTTCACCGATTCTTTCCTGTGCCAGCTCCAATCTGCTCTTGAAACCCTCCTTGTCATTTTTCATTTCAGTTATTGTGGACTTCAACTTCAGTAGTTCTGCTTGGTTACTCTAAAAAATTTCTGTCTCTTTACCAAGACTCTCATATTGCTCATTCATTGTTTCCCTGATATTCTTTAGATCTTCCTCTGTAGTTTCCTTCAACTCCCTGAGTATTTATAAGACCATTTTTTAAGGTGTTGTTGGTATGTCCACATTTTCACATTCTTTGATGGTTTCTGTATTTTTTTAATCCTCGTCCCTTGGATGGGCCATCATTTTCTGTTCTTTCTTTGTCTTGCACTCTTTGTTGAACACTGCACATTTTAATATTTTAAAATGTTAATCTTGGGATTTATTTCTTGAAAGGTTTGTTTCTTGGTTTTGTAACCATTTGGTGGTTTAGCCCTCCTTGCAAGAAGGTTGTTCCAGATGAATAGCATGCAGGGTTTTCCCTATCTTTCTGGGTCTCTGTCTTGTCCTGGGCTTTTGCTTATTAGTTTTTTGGAGTTCTCCTGTTTATAAGAGTTTGATTCTCCCCTGTTTCCCAGGAGACAGACTTTCCTCTTTTGGAATGGAACAGAATGCTTATGTATGGGCACCCAAATCTTGTAAGTCCCTTCTCGGTTCCAGATAGCACATGGAATCCCCAGTCACATTTTTAATGCACACCCTTACATGTTGGACTAAAAGGAATGCTATCTAATCTAAAGTAGAAAATAGCAAATTTGTGGGATAAAAATGAAATGGCTATTTATTTTCAGTTTTATATCATGTTGGAAAAATAATTCTTAATCTCTCTTTTGTCTCTTTAAGCTGAGATGCTTAACCTAACATTTCCCAATGCATGTTCTGAGGAACATCAGTTTTGCCAGATGTTAACCAGAAACCAATTTTTTCAGAGTTGAATGATGAAATAAGTTTGGGAAGCACTATTAAACAAAGCTAATTGCATTTCCTCCCTGCTGACACTCTCAAGACATGAATGAGCTAATACGGTCTGTGAATCTCTAAGACGGGCATAGAGATCACATAGACTCTCTTCCCACTCTGAGTGCGTCAGCCCATTGGAAAGCCACTGGGCAACACAAGTAAGTTGTGGATGGGGAACAAGAAGTCACTTCTCTGGGGTCTTAAAGCAAGACCTTGCCACACTAAGTGTGGCTCATTCAGGCAGATTACCAGATCAAGACAACTAACAGAATAACTATCTTTTTCCATTGAAAGTACTGGCTAACTACTAACAAGGCTCTGCATAGCTCAGTCTAGAAGTGATTTATGTATAAAGGGTTTCATAAAGAATGAATACCTCTCAAATGTGAGTTACTAGTTTTGTATTCATAATAACTCCCTAGAAAATCAAGTTTTTAAACTAAAACCTTTACAACTGGCCTGAAGGGCCTATTGGACCCCTCCTTAGGAGACAGTGAGAATACAGGAGAAGCTGAGGATGTTTCTAGACCATTAAAGCAGAAAAGAGGAATTAGCATGATGTTAAGTAACAGGACTTAGGAATTATCTTTGTTGCAGAGAAATCCCTCCTTTTGAAACCTCCTAACATTTCTAGCTCTCCACACTAGTGCATGTTTATTCCAAACTGAGATGTGGAATTTCTAAGGTCTTCTTGGTACTTGGCTTAGAAAGGCTTTCCCACGGGTCCTGTAAGCTAGGTTAGGCTCATGAGATTGGTGGTCATGACTCACCTGCTGGGACTTTTCAAAACACAGCCTTAAGAACAAAAGGAGCTACCTGCCTGAGACACCAACTAAGTAAACAGCACTTGAAGTGGAAGTTCATTTTAAAAGTTGATTCTTTAAAATTTTTTAAATTGAAAACAATGATTAATTGAGAAGCATTCAGCAGATTCAGCAGATGAGGCAAGTGTTCTCCTTACAACAGTACAGGAGGGAAAATATCACAGGCATCTTCCTTCCCTATTTCTGAAGATGGGACTTTGAGAGCCAGAAAACTGCCCAGTTTGGAGAAAATGCAATAATTTGAGATAGAAGAACCAATAGCGGTTACAAAAAGCCTCTCTTGCAACCCTTCAGCAGGAAGCCTCAGAAAAACACAATGTTCCCCATACCTGGGTATGTGACCGGAAAGTCACTGGAAGAAAAGCCAGGAAAATTGCCTACATCGTCAACCTCTCTAGTTTCTCATTAGAGTTTTCTAAATTTTCCCCTCTCAAGTCATAAAAGATAATGTAAAAACAAGATAGATTGTAGCAAAGCATGATCCAACTCTGTAATTAATTTCTACATTGTAAGATCTTCAGACCTCCTTCAAATAGTTCTTTGACTTTATCATATGAAAAATTAAGGTAATATTTAAAACTAGGCTTTACAAACAGTACACAATTAGCTACAATTGTGATCATTTCTAATAATCATATCTGAATGCCATTCTTAAAACCACTTAGGCTTTGATTTATGGTTTTTCCAGAGATTAGTGTTATAAAAAAATGCAGGTTTAAACTTTGGATCACAAGGAAAAAATATTTTGGTCATGATATGATCATTAATATCTTTTTATTTGAACACAGGCTAAAGGGGGAACAAGGGAAGGGGAAGATGCTAAAGTTTTTGGTATTGAAAACAGTTGTGATAAATATTATGTCTAAAGATTAGAATTCTATTTAATATTTTAATAGAAATTGAAAGAACAATTCAATATTTTTATTTTCAATACTTTTTAATTTTTTAAATGTTAGGATTTGAAAAGACACTGATATCTATGAATTAATAATATAAATATTTTTTAATTTCTTTAAATATCATACTTTACCAAGTGCATTAGTCAGCCAAAGGGGTTCTGATGCAAAGTACCAGATAATCTGTTGGCTTTTATAAAGGGTATTTATTTGAGGTAAAAGCTTACAGTCACAAGGCCCTAAAGAGTTCAACTTGAGGTTGATTTCTCACCAAAGTCAGTTGCTACGTGTTGAACCAAGATGGTTGCCAGTCTCTGTGAGGGTTCAGCCTTCCTCTCTCTCAGCTCTAGACTGGCATAGGGCTTGTTTCTTTCTCGGCTTTCTCAGCTCTGCAAACTATCAGGCGAATGACTTATCTCTCTTCCCGGAGCCGCAGGATCAAAATTCTCCCTCTGCCGTGTCTATTGAGCTTTTTCTCTCTTCCTGTGTATATCTTCTTCTGTGTCTTCTTATTTATATCATCCTACCAAGGGGCAGGGTCTTAACCTGAGATACACCCTACTGATCAAAGCCCTAATCTTAACATAATTTAATCAAAGACATCTCAGCTGAATCGAATACAATCAAAGGGTATCACTCCCAGAGGAACAGACCAGTTTACAAACATAATCTTTCTTTTTGGAATTCATAAATAATGTCAAACTGCTACATCAAATGTATTAGTCAGCCAAAGGGGTACTGATGCAAAGTACCAGAACTCTGTTGGCTTTTATAAAGGGTATTTATTTGAGGTAGAAGCTTACAGTCACAAGACCCTAAAGAGTCCAATTCAAGATACCATAAGAGGTACTTTCTTACCCAAGGTCATTTGCCACATTTTGAAGCAAAATGGCAGGTGATGTCTGCAAGAATTCAGCCTTCCTTCTTCCTCTTAAGGTTCCATGGTCTCAGCTTCTTCTGATCTCAGCTGTAGGCTGGCATAAGGCTCATCTCTTTCCCTGGGGCTCATTTCTGTCATGCCCAGAGAAACAGACCAATTTACAAATATAATCAATATCTCCTTTTAGGAATTCATAAATAATATCAAACTGCCACACCAAGTAAGTAAATTTCATGTGATGATAGTGCTATTCAAGGAACAAGGAATACTCAAATTGATGAACAATTCAATTTTAAATGTAAGCATAAAATAAAGGTGCATTGACACATTTATTAACTATTTTTCCATCATTCAAGAAGTCCCAAACCAGACATTGGGAGGTGTGCAGGGGATGGAGAAAGGCAAAGTCCATCCTTCAAGGCCCTTATGGTCCAGTTGGGGAAGAGACATGAGTCCATGGGCAGCAAAACTATTCACAAAAGGAGTAAATGTAAAAGGCCAGGTGAGTTATAGAGGCATGATTTATTAAAGGAGTTCAAAGGAGAGAGAGAAAGGAATTCAGAGCAGTGGTGGGACTTGAACTTGACAGAAATGTTTGTTAAGATTGCAAAAGGCAAGAAAATCTCCAACTCATTGCATGTGAAAGAAGAATGAGAATGGTATGGGTAAGAGTAGGGCAACAGGACATTACAGTTCTAATTCAGAAGCTAGTGAATATGTAGTTTGTTTGGAGCCAAGAAATTCTATGGGCCAAGTAATGGAGAGCAATAGGGCTGAGAAGTAAAAATGAGGCTGGGTTATGGAAGACCTTGATCAAATGCCAAAACCAATCTAAAATATATGATGTACGATTTGAGGACACAGGGATATGATGATATTAGTTGTTTTAGGAGGAGGGAGAGGAAGAAAGAGGGAAGCAGGGCAGGCAGGGGGTACAGCTCTAGACTAGTCTAGAAGTCTTTGTATTACTTTAGAAGCTCCTGGATCAGTTAACTAGGTACTGGTGGTAGGAGAACAGAAGAGAACCAGAGTGTGGTTGGAAACTGGGCGAGAGAGGAATAAGTGGTGACTAGTTCTGAGGGAGCCATGAACTGGGTTACCTTTTTTTTTGTTTCTTTTTTTGTGGCCTTTCATTACCTTAGGAATTAAAGTTTCAGTGCAATTAAGCCATGAAGTTGACACATTCACTGGATCTTAGGGCTAGAAGTGAGATCAAGTGGCTTTTGATCAGATCCTCTGTTTTTAGTGAAGTGAAGTTTGTTTTCCTCTACTTTATAGATGTGGTAATTAGAAACCAGGGAGACCAAGACTGGGCAACATGAGGAAGTTGTAGACTGGGGAACAAGAAATCAGTTCTCTGGGGTCTTAAAACAAGGCCTTGCCACATTGCCTCTCCTAGCTGAGGAATTATTATGGATGCGAGCAAAGGTCTTAAGCTGATTTGAAAAGTGTGAGTACCAAAATCACAAAAATGTCTGGTATTTTTATGACAATAACTTAAAATGTAAACTCAAAATCACAGTACACTCAGCTTCATTTTCCATTCCATTGCAATGCTTTTTGCATACCTAAAGTATCTAAGAACAATTTTCTATTAGCAAACTTTTTAGCGACTTTACGAAAACTTAGCTTAATGATATGTCTGTGTGTGTGTGTGTGTGTGTGTGTGTGTATAATGGCACCAACTGAAAAATGAAGATGACACAAATAGGATATATCAATCTCATTTAAGAAACGAATGCATGAAATAACTTCTGAATTTCTCCAGGGTTTTTTCCCCAAGCTTTCATAGTGTTACAACTTCAATATCCTGTTTTAGTAATGCTTATTTAACCAGTCACATTTTAGTTTTATGGGGGGAGCAATGAATGTAAAAGGCACATAAAAACTACAGCTGAATTGTTGACATCTGACCTTTAATCAACTCTCCTTTAGGAACATACCACTTCCTTTTCTACACACACAGTGTATATCAACCAGCTTCTAATTTATTTAAAACACCATGGTGTTGCTTAAGAATAGAAATTCCTTATTCCCTGACCCTGGTTGACTTTTTTCCCTCTCTTAAAAAAAAAAGTTATATTATTTTCTGATGTTCTCCCTGCAAACTACTACTTCCTTTGTGATTAAAAATAAAGATTGGAGCTTCAAAAGAAGGTGTAAAGGGGAGTGGATGTAGCTCAAGTGGTTGAGCGCCTGCTTCCCGTGTATGAGATTCTGAGTTTGATCCCTGGTACCTCCTGAAAACAAAACAAACAAATGAAAAAAAAACAACTCTCATTGGGGAGGGGATGTAGTTCAGTGGTTGAGCACCTGCTCCCCATGTACAAGATCCTGGATTCAATTCCTGCTACCTTCTAAAAAAAAAAAGTGTGTAACAGTGATTTATTAAACTGCCACAAGACCAAGAAGGAGTTGAAAAGTTTGTTTTCAATTTTGAAACTTCATTATCACAAATAATCTAGTTCTTAAATGTTATTAACATCCAAATAATGATCTGACTTGAATTTTAAAAATTAATGGCTGGAAATGAAAGAATACAGATAGAATGAGTAGGAAGTGATCTCAGAAGAAGTCTGTAGAACCTATCATGGCACAGAAATGAACACTGAGGACCAGAATGTTGGAGGACTCAGCTATGTCACATGGCTGCTTAGGGGCAGGACTAGAACAAGAATTGCCCTGGGGCCCAGCACTGTTCACTTACAGCTCTGCCCCCAAACATGACATCACCGTCAGAAAGTGAATGCCGTGCCTTAAATACAAGAATGTCACACTGTTCATCCCAAGCCTTGAACTAGAGCTTTTCCATAAAGCAACTTCTTGATTGCTGCCCCTATCTCAAAAAATCTCAAAAACTTGCAATGATGTGTGGCTCCAGAGCACTGCTTCTTTGCCTTGTTTATTTCTCTTCATGGAATGAGAAAGGGCATAAAAGGCTGGAAACCTGATCCAACTCAGTCAATAAAAAGGCTTTTGTCTGTGAACCTGACCACAAGTGATTCATTAACAGTGGATTGAAAGATTTTTGTCAGAAACCGCCCCCACCCCTTTTATAGAAATAAACAATTTGAAACAAAACTGAAGTATAAAGTGGAATGAATTCCCACTTCAAAATGTTGACGTCTACTACACTTAAAGGTATTTACTGCCTCATGACCAAACATTTATTAGCTCTTCCATAAGTAGCCTTTAATTAAATCCACTATTTGTTTTTGTCTAAAGCAGGAAAATAACAAAAATAAATAAATAAAAAGAAATTTTTAAAAGTGCAGCAGGAAAAATTGTTTATAGAATGTTTTTAGTGTATCCTAAATTCTCCAGAAATAGTTCAATTAATTAAAAAAAAAAACACCTTAAAAATCTTAATTTTCTAGCACATGAATAATTATACCCTACCTTATTTTCAGTCAGTGTTTCATATTCATTTATTATATTAAGCCTCAAAAGAAAATGGAAATTCAATTTTGGATCTTTATCATTTATCTATTAATGCTAGCTAAAGATAAGTACTCACAATTTTTCAAAAGGTTTAATTCTGTGTGCTTTGTATTTCATTTCCACTGTATTCTTCCCTAAGAAGCTTCTGTAATGTTTGACCTTCTAATAGTTGATTTCAATTCAAATAAGAAAAAGAAAGTGGCATTAAACTATATTCAACATTTATTAATACAGCATTTAAAGTGAAGGAAAATGCCAGAGTCCAAAATTCTGACAATGAAAATTCATCCTAATGAGGCTTCGCCTATGCTCTTTGCAAGAATTGCAAGAAAACCGGGACATCTTCCGTGTGAAGTATTCTGAAATATATCAAGTAGCACCCCTCTGTGAAGTTAAAAGCCTTTTCTTCATGTTTACTTTTTATTTTTAAAGAAAGGTTTGGCTGCTCTGCCTCTCCAGCTCTGAGGTGTGCAAGAATAACAGCTGAAAACAGGTATTACTAAGGGCTGGCAATTCTAGAGACAATCTCGTTCAGATATGAAGAAAACATAAATTACACGTGGCCGTGGCAGTGGTAGTGGTACGATATTGATATTTATAATTGGTTTAAAGTCACTCCCGTTATTATCTCCACAAACATTTCAGCATTAATCTTCAGCTCTCTTTATACTTGCCTATATTCCTTTAAGATTCAATTTCACTTGGTAAAAACAAGATACAAACCGTCAACCTTCTAAAAGCAGCATGGGCAAGCGAATCAGATGAAGGGCTTGATTAACAGCCTCCTTCCAGTTCTGCTCTAATGTTAAAGTCAAGCCTTTCCTGGAAATCCGCCCACAGATTGTGAGGCTATTTTTAGTAGCTCACCTCCCAGTAAACGCAGCTATTAGATATCCAGATATCCCTGCCCCTTTCAGATGCAGTAAAATAGAACATAAAAGGCTGTAATTGAATGATTACAGCTAAGGGCTGTAATCAGGAGCCAGAGGGTCTCTCTCCTGAGTGTACCTTTTCCCTCCCCTTTTGCAAGGAGAAACCTGTGCAGGGAGCAAGAGCATCGTGCTGTGTAGATACAGTTTAACCTCAAAAAAGGGCACTCCTGGGCTTGTTTCCTTTTTACAGATAGGGTAGAAAGAAGGGAAAGGGAATTCACATCTTTGTATACCGGCTCTGGTGCTGATGTTGTCAGGTAATTATCAAAACGTGAGAAGGTAGGTATCATTAGTCCCATTTTAGCACTTGGCAAAATTGACCTTTGGGCCAAGTTTGGTGATTGTCCAAGGACGCATGGCTCATGTGGGGCCAAGTAAGATTTGAACTCAGGCTCTCTACCCCTTACACTCTGCTTTCTGAAGGAAAACTGAAAAGCAGATTCTATAGCTAGGATGGCAGTGCAACTTGTTCAAATTAGAGCATAACTAAGAAGGATAATTATACCAGCCGGAGGATACCCATAAGCGGGCAGTCCTGGGCCAATCAGGATGTGTTGCTGGCTTGTCTCTAATTCTCCTTTGCTCACACTGGCAGAGTCAAGAGTGAAGTTGGGTCTCCTGATGTAAGCGCTCTTCCTCCCCCTCTCCCCCAACCCAGAGTCATGGGAATCCTGCCATAGGTCCCTCAGGCCATAGGAAATAGAGCTTTAGAAAATTCTTTTAAAGACTAGGTTTTAAGTGTATAAGTACTCTATTTTTTTTTTTTTT
>JAQZBX010014542.1:0-38510 GCA_029593785.1 Cabassous unicinctus
GGAAGGAAGGAAGGAAGGAAGGAAGGAAGGAAGGAAGGAAGGAAGGAAGGAAGGAAGGAAGGAAGGAAGGAAGGAAGGAAGGGAAAGAAAAGAAAAGAAAAGAAAAAAGAAAGAGAACATTTAAGGTCTTTAATATTTATCCAGGATAATTCTTTCTCAGGTCAGGGTTTATCCATGTACCTCATCCACAATATTATTGGAAATGGATGTCCTAAAGGGATTCCTAAAGTCTTTTAAACTCTGGAATTCTACCATTCTATTTTTTCATTTGCATTATTTTGTTCTATCATTTTTACCCAAATTAGGCAAGAAGAAAATTGAGTTGACTTTGACAAACAAAAGGGATATTTTTCCTTGAGTATTCAATAGACCTGAATAACTAAACATTCCATTGTTCCCATTAAAATTTGGTTTTTAACTTTCTGAATTTGCATCACTTACTCTTCTTGGATATTTTTTCAATATACATTTTATAAATTACTTCAAACATCTTTTTAAGACTCTTTCACCAATTAATTGGACTAAGTCTTTTAAGACTATACTTATCTTCCTCTTAATGATTTCTTGTGGTGAATACTCATAAAATATTCTGACCTGATCTCACTTTTAAGGGCACAAAGCTTCCAAAGGTCTATTTTTATGTCTTTTACACTCTTTCTTCTAATATGTCCTAAAAATCCATTTGGAATAGACATCCTTAAATTTTTCATAACTTCCTCATGCATGGATTCATTGATTAATTAATTCACTCTTCCATTGACTTATTCACTTAATTACTGTAGGCTAGGGAAATTAAAAGAACAAGTCTATGTTTGTGGAACCACCATATATGGGAGACAGGTATCCTTTTAGATATTAAGATCAATTGATTCAGCTGTGTCTGTTAATATTTTGCAAAAAAAAAAAGCAGAATATTGAAGTTTGAAAAACATTCCATTTAAATTCTGTAATTATACCCAATGCTAGAAATAACATCAAGAGTGACCAGAAAGCCAAGTGTTTAGTTAAAGTAACTTGATCCAGAGAAACCACCCAGATATTCTCAAATTATGTCCATATTAAAACAAGGCTTATCCTGGAGAGTCCTGCTACATTCTCTAATAGAGTGGCAAGAATCCCTAGAGTACATGGGCAATGCCTAGCAAAGGAGGACAGACCAGTACAACAGGCCTTTGAAATTGATGCTTGTACTTATGAACCTTGTTCTTGTGAAATTGAAACTTAGCCTAGCATTATATATTGCCTAAGATTTACCTTCTGAAAGCATCCTTGTTGGTCAAATATGGCCTCTCTCTAAGCCAAATTCAGCATATATACTCACTACCTTCCCCCCGGTGTGGGACATGACTCTCCAGGATAAGCCTTCCTGGCAGTGAGGGATTATTACCAAGTGCCAACTAGTGATGCATTTGGAAAAAGACCTTGACCAGAAGGGAGAAATATTAAATACAAAACACTTTTTATGGCTAAGAGATTTCAAAGTGAGTTAGGAGGTCATTCCAGAGGTTTCATTTATGCACATCTCAGGAGGATCTCACTCACTGCCACAGTAAACAGTGCCTCAAGCAGGGAGTCTCCTGGGGGCTCTGGAGACATCTATACACTATAGACAAAGCAGACAACCCGAGGAATTCAGCACCCTATCAGTGGGCCTTACCCTGGAATATATGTTAACCTATCTCCCCAATGTATCAGAGTTAGACTCATTTATAATTTTCCTACAAATTGTCCTTATGCCCCTTTTATTTGAACCTATAATTTGCACTATACCCATTAAATATGTGTCCCAGAGACTTAAATCTTCCAGCTGTTCATATGGCAGTTGAACCCTGAATCTCAGCAGAGTTGCAGCCAACACTTACTTTCCAGTTCATTGGAACATGCCCAGGACAACTAACAAAAGGATAATGATGGACAATGCCCAACCCCACCCCCAAAAGAGAGTATCTACAACTGCAAGCAAGACAGTTCTATCCATCTGCCCCATGGGATCTAAACCCTCTCTCAATCAGAAATAGAGTGTGTGTATTAGTCAGCCAAAGGAGTGCTAATGTGAAAAACCAAAAATGGGTTGGTCTTTATAAAGGGTATTTATTTGGGGTAGAAGTCCACAGATTACCAGGCCATAAAGCATAAGTTTCTTCCCTCACCAAAGTCCAATGTCACATGTTGGAGCAAGACAGCTGCCGACATTTGCCCAGGGTTCAGGCTTCTTGGATTCCTCTCTTCCCGGGGCTGCGTTTCTCTCTGGGCTTAGCTCCTGGTTCCTCCACAAGGTCAGCTGTAGGCGATTAAGCAAATGGTTCGCTTCTTTTCTCCTGGGGCCTTCTTTCCAACATCAAAGCTGCTTCTCAAAGACTGCTTCTCAAAAGACTGCTTCAACTCTGTTCTTTGCCTTGCCTTTTATATTCAATTCCCCACCCACCAGGGGGTGGGGCTCAACGCCCTACTGACTGACATGGCGCAGTCAACGCCCTAATCATAATTCAATCATGCCCAGATTAACAGATCAGATTACAGGCATGATCCAATTATATTTTTGGAATTCATAATTACATCAAATTCCCCAACGGTTACAGTGTGTATTACAAAATCCTCAAGATTGAGGAATGAACAAGCATAAGGGGGGAATGAAACTATGGACTAAGGTAGACTTATTATTATTGTAGTAATGGAAGAACTTGTAACATTGATATAAAGGTGGTGGTCACCAGAGGTTCTGAGGGGAGAGAGAGGGAAGAATAAATATAACATAGGTCATATTGGCGACACTGCAATGATGGATACAGGCCATTATATACTTTGTCTAAACCTATAAAATTGTGCCATGCAAAGTGTAAACCATAATGTAAACTATAGACCATGGTTAGTAGCATAAGTATAATTGTTAAGACCAAATACCACTTCTTAATTACACAGCAGAAAAGAAAAAAAAATGCTGATGTTTCCCATGTATCCAAGTATTAAAATATGCCAGAAAAGTGTCACAATACTTCATTCAATATGTGTTCAACAATTGTAACAAATGTACCACACTAATGGAAGATACTAATGGGGAAAAGTGTAGGCAGGGGAGGGGTGGGTATATGGGAATCCCTATATTTTCAACGTAATATTTATGTAATCTAAAGCTTCTTTAAAAAGAAAAATATATATAATACAAAAGTGTTCTTCTACTACAAGTTGTTAAGAACATGATGATACATGGGGAAAATACAACTAAGGCGAATGTACAACACTGTGATTATACTAAAAGCCATTGATTGTATACTTTGGATAGATTGTATGATTTGTGAATATATCTCAATAAAACTGCTTTTAAAAAAAAGGCTCAACTCAAACAGAAACAGACATGGTTTACAAGTAGAACTTATTATAAATAATCCTTTCCATCCCCAACCTTGATATCAGATGCCAAATTCATTCACTGAAAAAGGAAATCCCCTTTGGGTGATTCTTTCTGCTTTATTTTCAGGCACTCAGAACAACTTATTAGCTAGGGGGCACATCCTTTCTATTTTCAAACCAATAATCTTCTATTCTTCAGGCATTTAGGACTTTTTTATATCTTCCTGAAAGAGTTCAAGTTCTGAAGAGTTAGGACCTCTAGTCTCTGTAGGTCCTGGCAAGCTCCCTCAACTTCCATGTCCATATCTCTTCCAGGCAATGAGACAAGAGGAAAACAGGACAGCCAGGCCTCGATTTCTATAACCAAAATTTTGACCTTTTCTGATTAATGATCTTTCTTTATTTTGCAGCCTACTAACATAAGAACTGAATGATTCATAAAACCAAAGTAAACATAAATAGCAGTTACTGTGCAGGGCTGTAGCTGCCTGAACTTGTTTGTACCAGTTCATCTCAAGGGCCAGTCACTTGCCCTGCATAAGACAATCACATTTAAAGAACTGGATTTAACTTGCAACTGACGTTAGGTTTAAGAAGTTGGGACAACAGAGAACTGTTAGCTTTGACAGACCAAGCAAATCGAGCACCCAGGAGCTCAATGAATGGAGCTGCCTTATCATGATGCATGGCAGGATTCAGAAGCATACTTCTCATTCTCATCAAGTTGATTCCCAGCAAGCCAGCCTAATTAAATACTTTATCCTGTTTCCAAAATCAACATGGCTGAGTAGATCTAGTCTTTGCCTGGAAATCATCTGTTTCCTTCAATATGTTTTTTACCCAGAGGCTAATTTCTGCCCTCAGAGGCTGAACCCTTTCCAAGCCTTTTGCCCTTTTGCACTTTTGCACTTTTCCAGGGTCTGCCAGTATTTCTTGACACAGGGTTATAAGTATAATTGTTAAGACCAAATATCACTTCTTAATTATACAGCAGAAAAGAAAAAAAAATGCTGATGTTTCCCATGTATCCAAGTATTAAAATATGCCAGAAAAGTGTCACAATATTAATTTGATGAATCAGCTACTTATGTTGTAACACGTATATTAAATACCAATGGGCTGGTAGTTATTTTATCCTAAGCTAAGAAGCTAAGAAGAATTATACCAAGGCAAAATTTTCAGTGTTTCCACCCCAATGTCTAGGAGTAGAATGACAATTTTACAGGGAATTTTCTAAACACATTTATCACAAATATTTCATTTCTTAGATCAAAGCTCTATTTAGCGCTTTCTACTCTTTGTCATTCTTGTTGACATTAGAATCTGAGAAAAAATATTCTAAGAGAATGAGACATTAATCCTCATATAACAGAGATGCATAAGGATTGGATTTATCTCAATAAATTTCAAAGCCTCACCCACCAGGTCTTCAAGATGGTTTCTGTGAGCCCACCCATCTTTGTTTTTTTGGATTCCCATAAAGACTTTAATGAATAGAAGTTGCATGGGAGTCCTCCTCCGTAATTATAGTTACACAATGTTTAGAAACCTTAAGCTTAATCCCTAAGAAATGATTATAGAAAATAAAAATCAATTCTTCATATCCTGTCTCTTGCTGTTTCTCATTAGAAAATATTTTTTACATAAAATATCTAATATTCTTAGAATAGCTTTTTAAAATCTCATTTTAATGTTCCATTCCCTCTGCCAACTAGGTAACCCAATCTCACTTTCAGAGAGGAGAAATCAGAGGAATAAAAGGCACTCAGCTGGTTAGGGGAGGACAGAGGACTAAGTACTGATCTCTTGCCAGGAGGCCAGCACTCTTTCTGAAGATAGGATGTATTCAATCCTGCCTTGTTCTGAAGGACTTGCTGAGCTTGCCTTTGGCCCTATTTTCAAACACATACATCGACCCAAAATACTCTTCCAATCATTTCAGCTCTTTATTCTCTCCTACTTCTGACCCTTTTCCCTCTGTTCCATGAGTTTCTGATTCCATAGCTCTCACTCACCCAATCTCCCAAAATGACAGCAGAGAAAACCACTTTGTAGCTCTCTTCTATAGCATGTGATAAAAGCTAGAGGAATTTCAGGGCAATTGAAGACGCTTGACATTTTATGATATTGATTTTGATATGCATATATGTCTGTTTGTTTTTCTCTTTCAGCAGTTGTTAAACTTATTTTATTCTTCTAATAGATTCTGGCAGCAAAAGCTGAGCTTCTATGATTATGTCAGCAAAAATCTAACCAAATTTAAGATTGAGGATGCATCAGGCTACATTTTAACATGCCTGTGAATTGTCCAACCCAGTTCCTGGAAGCATAAAGCTCTCTTCATCAGGAAAAACAAGTTATTTTATTACACTTTTGGTACAACTAACCCTAGCCAAAGATGTTTCAACACAAACTGAAATCAGTAAGCAATTTTATCTTAGTTTTCTATTGTTCCATTCCAAGTCACCTCCTCCTTTATATGCAGCCTTTTGTTCCCCTGCAAATATATATCAACGCTGAAATGGACTCATGGAAGCTACTCTGATCGTCAATGTCCCACCAACAATAGACACAAGCAATGTGCCACTGTAGCTCTTCCATGTAGCAATTATTTTATAAATCACTGATTTAAAAAAACTGGGGCTAGAGAAACCAGCTCTCCCTGTGGCTATTTTATAATTCACAACCTAGAAGGATAATTTTTTGGCTAAACTGGAGATTCGGTTTAGAAGAGACAAATGGATTCTTTTCCAACAATTGGTACTGATTTTGCCTTTTACATCTCATCCAATTTCTTTCTTTTCTCCCAACATTGGAACAACTACTAGCACTATCATTTATATAGTTTTATATAAAATATCACTTGGCAATCAAGTATTATAAGAAGCTAGTTTTCTGAAGCATGAAATGGATATATAAATATAGATCTGTGATCTGTAACATCCAATTTCAAATCTTTTATCCAGAAATAATGCCCTAACAGGTAACTCAAGATTAAATTGTATGCATTCCAAAACATTAAACATGTAAAGTGAACTTGGGAAGATTCATTCAGACTGCATAGTAAGGTAAAATAGATTAAATAAAATCAGATGAAATGCTCTTTTTAAAAAAAAACAAGCTCTATTCCTACAATTGGATCTTCAGGCTTCCTAAAAATAATTTCTTACTTTAGAGAAAATAAAAGAAGATTAAAGAATAGGAATCAATGGGCATGCTTCTGAAATTATTAATAAAATAACTTTTATGACAATTCACAAGTCCTTGCTTGGAATCTGAAGAAACATAGGTCTCGAATCAACTGGACACATGGTCCATACAAATATACTTAGTGCCAACTTATATTATGAAGTTCATATATAATAGGTATCATCTCTATAGATACCTGTTCTCCTGAAAGAAATTGGTAGCTCTGTTTTTTATATGGAGTTTGAAGAACTAAATTATTTAACATATTCATATCACATTTTGCCAGGAAGTATTTAGGGTCTCAAATGTCTTAAATGGCTCAAATTAATGTGCCCTATGAAGGTCTCAGGTGACAGGGCATAGCCAGCAGTGAGACATTCATAGAAAGGGAGGTTCCTGCAGTCATAGGGAGCTGCCTTGTGCAATTGTGACACGAAGTTATACCTATACCTATGTGTTTAGCAAGATCAAAAGCAAACAATCTACCCATTCTCGAAACATTCCTCCTTATATCTCTAATTGAGAGGATGGAGCCTATCGATTCTCCCGACCACCTACACCCAGGCATTGTGGAAGAGCAAAGACCTTGTCTAAGAACTGAAACAAACTCTTAAAAGAGTAATTTTATCACTGGGTTTTAGGGAGTGGTCCTTATGTGGTCAGTGTCTCAGGATTGAGCATATTTTTAAATAACAGTAATCAGGACTAGTACACGCAAGGTAGAAGGAAGAATTGCAGGTGAAAGGAGCCAGTACTGCTCTGCATGATAAAGTGAAATACAAACTCTGTCCTAAGAGTTTTCTATAGGGCTGATGTGGGGATTAAATGAGATAATGTGAGCAAAATGCATTCAGCCCAGAAATACTATATAAAACAGTGGATGCAAGAGAGAAGCAAGTGTCACATACAATGGATCCTAAATAAGAATGAATGCTGGTTTCTCATCAGAAATAATGGAGGCAAGAAGGCAGTGGGAGGACATATTTAAAGTGCTGAGGGCAAAAAAAATAAAAAATGCCAGCCAAGAATTCTTTATCCAGCAAAACTGTCTTAAATAGGAGGGAGGGATTAAAACATTCCTAGAGAAACAAAAGCTGAGAGACTTCATCCCCATTATTTGGGTTTTATAGGAAATGCTAAAGAGAGTCCTGAAGGCTGAAAAGAAAAGACACTAGACAATTGACTGAAGCCATATGAAAAAATAAAAGTCTCCAGGAAAGATAATGACATGGGTAAATATAAATACCATTACTAATGCATTTTTGATTGGTAACTCCATTTTTCACTTTCTACAGGATCTAAAAGGCAAACGTATAACATGCAATGGTAAACCAATGGGTTTGGGACTCTTAATGTATAAATAGGTAATTTATAACAAGAACTGTATAAAGGTGGGAGGAAGGAGACATACAGGAAGAGTGTTTGTGTATGCTATTGAAGTTAAGTTAGTATCAAAGAAAATGAAATTGTTATAGATTTAGGATGCTAAATTTAAGCCCCATGATAACCACAAATAAAATTTCAGAGAATAGAGACAGAAAGTAAAATACAAGTTTCCAGGGGTGGGCGGAAGGGGCAATGGGGAGTTAACGCAAAATGAGAGCAGTATTTCTGTTTAGGGTAAAGGGAATGTTCTAGCAATGGATGGTGGTGAGGATATTGCACCATGGCGAATGTGATTAATCCCACTGAGTGGTTTGTTTGGGAGGGGGTGGGATTTATGTTGTATATCTGCTTCCTCAGTTTTTAAAAAAGATATACTGAAGAGATAATGACAACTAAACACAATACATGATACTGTATGGGATCTAAGAATAGAGGAGGAAAGGCTCAAAAGGACATTATAAGAAAAAATTGGAACATAGAATATAAGCTTTATATCAATGTTAAATTTCTTGAATTTGATAATTGCACTTAAGGTGATTACATAATTGAATATCTTTGTTTGTAGGAAATGTACATTTAAGCATTATCTGTTCAAGGTTCAAGATATATGAAACCTGCTCTCAAATGTTCAGAGAATACGTAGATAGATAGATGATAGATAGATAGATAGATAGATAGATAGATAGATAGATAGATAGATGGATGAAATGATACCACAAAGGTGGCAAAATATTAAAATTGGTGGGTCTGGGTATCTGGGGGATAGCAGTGTGTTGACATTCTCTTAATGGGGCTTGTATTACTTTTGCAACTGTCCTGTAAGTTTGAAATTATTTCAAAATAAAAAATTAAGTACATGCAACCATATGACACTGCCTCCCTTAAAAAAATAAAAGAAATCTAACACAATGAGTTAAGATTGTATATGCCTAGATGCTTGGGGAAATGGTGGAGCTTTAAAACAAAGTACAAACATCAGGAAAGATACCAATTTCCTTAGCCTTTCTTGTGAATTATAACTTCTCTTTCAATTTAAAAGAAAATTTGATAAAAATTTATTTCTAAATAATAACAACTTATTGGCAGAACTTAGTAAGAAAGCCACTCAGAGATCAATGCAACCTATCATTCTTAACTCAAGCACTTTTTTCTCTCATCCGATAAAAATCATGCCAGTTTAGATGGGGAAGAACACTGTTGTGAATCTATCTTCTGTGATATAGTGCAGTTATTCAATGGGCTTTGGGAAAGAATAAAACCTCTCTTAATTATGCATAAGTCATTTATTTTAGGTTTATATTATTTGATGGCTCCCAGCACTTGCCCAGATTCTCTCAGGAGAATGGTGTGTCTCCATTGCAGTAGAAAGCATTGCACAAATTGCAAGCTAACTCATGTTTCAGCCATAAAAAGGCATTATTGAAAACAACTTATCTAAGATTACATTGGCAATTTCAATAAAAAAGAAAAGGGAATTACATCCCTTTTCAGTATGTTTTGTGATTAATAAGTATTTTCTCCTATCTTAACATAGTTTTATAAAACACACTAGAGATAAATATATAATTAATCGTTTTTATATTTCCTTGAAGACACAACAGCAATACAATTAAAAACCTACAACAAGAAAAGCCCAGGACAAGAATTCTGAATCTTGCAGGGCACTACAAATTATAATTAAGTTCTTTAATTTAATAAAGACTTTATTTAGTTAATAGCCTTAATTATCAGGAAGGAAGACTCCAATTATTTTGTTCCATTCCAAGTTTTTTTAGTTCAAAAATGAGAGGCTATCCTTTTTCACTCTATTTTTTTTTCTAAAACCGTAAAATTCTATCCCTGTCTCTGACTTTCTCTCATTCAATGTGTAATAATCATAAGCATACTAAACTCTACAAGTGGCATAGTTGTAAAATATACGTACTTCTACATTGAACTGTTCTTGCACCCAGTATAGCAGGTAGCTCATTTTAACCAGAATTAGTCTTTATGAAAATGTAATAGCTATGGCCTCAATTTGACTATCAGTTACCACCTAAGTGAATAATTTCCCTTCCTTGTTAACTCTTATGATCATTAATAGGATGGACTTCATTTTATTTGTCAAGAATTTGCCTCTGATGAGTTGAAAGCCATGTGAATATGTAAGTGTTACTGACTGTCAGATAGCAGAATAAAGACAAAATAGTTTTAGTTATCACTGTTTTAACCCAAAGAGCCAAGACTAAATGGTTGAGGATCTACAGGGAAATATGGGGCACAGTTTCCAATATCAAACTATTTCAAACAGTCTGATTTCATCTTAGGTCTTCCATCAATTGGTCAATTGAAAGAAAACAGGGCCCAAGACTAAACTATCTTTACTGGCTGGTTTTACAGACAAAATTCCCTTGATAATTGTCAATCCATTCCCTGAGTGGCTTGCCCTGAAATTGTTTCCTTCTCTGGGATCTTAGAATACTTAACACCTGAACCATTCCTCCAGCAGGTATTGTTTTCTAGTACCAGATATATTTTTATGTTAAAAAAAAATCTTTTCACTTACACCTAATATAAATAAGAGTAAGGGTAGAAATGGAGAGGTAACTGTTATTTATTGAGTGATATTGTGATGCAGGCACTTTAAATATGTTGGTAAATGGATTTTCTGAATGCTACAGAATCCCAAAATTTAGAGGCAGAGATGTTTCTGATGTCATGTGGAAGTTCCTTGGGTGATAATATGCAAACACAGATTGGCAGCAGGCAGAGAATGGGCGACAGGGCAGCTTTGTTAGTTCAAAGGCCCTGGGAGGGGAGAAGGGTGCATGGGGAACAGGGAAGTAGGGCTTATCTAACCCAGGCTCCTAGAGGGGCATGGAGGAGGGGGAAAGAAGCACATGAGGCTCCTGGTGGGAGGGGGTAAGGCTTTCCCTCGGTTACTAGGGATTAGAAATTTCAAACTATGTAATGTGAGAAGCCGAAGTGGCAAGGGCCATATGAAGAAGCTGAGGGCAGCTTCTTATGATCCAAGCCATATCATGCAGGTCTTGCTAGTGTTAAAATAAAAACTTGAGCAAATTTAGTTAGATCTCAAGAGAGTTTCATTGAATCAGTTCATGAACTGGGGAGATTCCAATCACCACGAAGTAGAAAGGAATTCTGCTGAACAAAGACAACAGTGGGCTTTTACAGGGACCACATGTGGAGGAAATTTTCATTAGTTAATGCAGACTATATTCCCTAATATGGTTAATGCAGGTGGTTGCTTAGCAATGAAGGAATTAGCTGGTGTAAGAACAGGGAGTTGGTGATAGTTGATTGGCTGATTTAAATTCTGTTTTCTGGGCAGCTGGGCATGTACAGGGAATAGAAACTTAGATTTTGGTTTTACTGACATTAGCCTTAGCATGGGCACTCCAGTTGGGCATATTAGATTTTATTTATCAATTCCTCCCTTTTGATCCTGCCCTTAGCCAAGCCAAGGACTGAGATAAAAAAAATTTAAGGCATTAGCACTACTGTCACTCACCATCTGCTAGACGGCTCTCATAGATTAACTCTAGGTTGCAGATGGCAAGATTTTGGTCATTTTTGTTCTCATCTCTGTCATTCTAGGCGTATGGACACCATTTGACAAGATGGCTGGGTTCAACCATTTAAAAGGTTTTAGAGGATATAGCACACCATGGAGAATATTCTGATGACTATGAGTAGTAAAGTGCCTAATGTTCAGAGTATGCTTTTGAGCCAAGGGCCTCAGGACCCAAACCAACTGAAATCGAAGAGATCAAAATACAATCCCGAGGAAGGACTTACTCGTTTGAGCCATGTAGCTTGTTTGACCATTTCCTGTAACTGCATTTTTACTTCCCCAGAAGTGTTTAATCAAGTACAGCAGGTGGTATTGATAACAGCACAAATCTTCCTCGCTCCACCA
The DNA here is from genome assembly GCA_029593785.1 of Cabassous unicinctus. Classification (NCBI taxonomy): domain Eukaryota; kingdom Metazoa; phylum Chordata; class Mammalia; order Cingulata; family Chlamyphoridae; genus Cabassous; species Cabassous unicinctus. The sequence goes on from JAQZBX010014542.1 coordinate 11,843, forward strand.
GCAAGTTATCAAGTGCAATTCTATTATATAGAACAACTCTAGCTAAAGAATCTATAAAGATTTTTGTTGTACAGCAATAAGCAGTAGAATCAGCAATTTCTCCTACTGTTATAGATAACTTTCTAATCATATTTTCATTGGTGTTAACTCCTAACCAAAGTGATAAGAATCTAACAAAAAAAGACCCATTCAGCATCAGTGATACCCCCAGACAATCCTCATTTGTCTTGGGAATGTAAATTAAGTGGGGTAGTCCAGTGTGAAGCTTCAGATATGTTATGAATTTCTAGGGAACAAGAAGGCATCCGAGGGTGCATTGTCCTTTCACTGTCCAATGACCTATGTAGGGAGTGGCTCAACCGGTAGAGGTTTCATTTCCTCCACAAAGAAAAATACACCCTGCAGCCACCCCTAGAGATGTCGAGGTCATATCAGGGTTGACTCTGGATTAAGTAGGAGCCATTTGCCATTTTTCATACTGGGAATTGTTGCATCCTGCCAGGTTGCCCACGGTATGGGGAAGGAGGGTGCACACCTAATGGCTGTGCCATTATCTTTGTCACAGGATATAAATGAAGTCTTTCCTGATGTTTGTACAAACGTGAGGCAGGGGAAATCAGCTCCTTTGGAAGCAATACTGACTCAATAGAGAGAAGAGAGAGATCAAGGATAAGTGATATTTTTAAAGGTAGCATTTGGGACCTAAGAGTAATTAGTCATAGGTAAAATAATTGGGTCTGTGGCATCATGTACAGATTTAACAATCAATTAGATGCCCCCCCTTTGCAATGGACTAAGAAAAACAAATGATAGCATTTTTTTTCCCAGGTCATGGCAAGGAGGAAAAAAGAGACAAGCAAGAAGAGTTTAAACATTTTGGTAATAAAATCTTCTACGAAAGATGGAAAAGGTCCAACAGAGATGTGAAAACAATAGAAATGTAACAATAATTGTAATGAATAATATAATAAGGAATTCAGAAATGTAGGAGTTCAAGGGGTCTTGGTCCCTGATCTTGGGTGGAAGCTCTCTATCTCATGAAGACATCTAATCCTCGTCCTAATAAATTTAAGTTGTAGGTCTCCAGTTTGGTCACAGGTCCAATTATTGGAAGATGGAGCCCTTTTAAGTTGTGAGATATGAACACAAGGTTCAATCCCTTCTAGTTTGATGGCAGTGTCAGAAGCTAAGAGTACCTTGTAGGGTCCCTTCCAGTGTGGTTCAAAGGGCTGTTTTACATTGACATCGTTTCTAGTATTCCAAATCGCTGGAAGTTAGAGTGTGAGGAATTTGCAGGAGATTTGGATCTGGAAATGTCCTTTACCTGTCAGAGATAACCTTTGGCATAGTCATCAGAGATTTACAGTACTGAGTTATCTCCTGCTGGGGATGCAGAGGATCAGTGTTAAGATGGAGGCCAATTGCCACAGGTCCTTCAGTGATAATTTCATAGGGAGAAAGTCCATGTTTCCCTAACCGTGTGCTTTGAATGGCTATAAGGGCCAGGTAGAAGAAATTTAGGCCAAGGTAACCTGGTTTCCTCAGTTAATTTAACAGTTTAAGTTTTAATATGCCATTTGTTCTCTCAGTCTTTCCAGAAGATTGACGTTGGTAGGGACAATGATAATGCCAACTTGTTTATAGAGGTTTAGTTAGAGCTTTAATGACTGCCCAGTAAAATAAGTGCCTCAGTAACTAGAAATAAGGCATTCCATAAACAGGGAATACATTTTCTAAACGTTTTAGTAACTATTATAGCATCTGCCTGATGACAAGGAAAAGCCTCTGTCTACCGTGAGAATAAACAATGACTAAGACATAGTTACAGTTCATGCTGGGTAGCAGTTGAATGAAAACTAGTTGTAAGTGCTCAAAGGGGCCAGAGAGTGGTAGTGTATGGCCTCTAGCAACTATGTTCTGTTGTTGACAAATTACGCATTTATTGTAAATGTGGGTAGCAGCCTTATGAAAATTTCCCCACCAATATTTATTTAGTATCTGAGCCATTTCGTTGGCACTGTGGTGACAGAAGGGGAGTAAAATTCTAAGGACTGGCTCCTTTGAAGACTCAGGTAGTACCAAGCAACCATCCTTATTCTCCCCCCAAAAGTCTGCTAGAATCAGAAACACACCCTTCATCTGGCCAAGTCTGGTTTTCAGCCATAGGGGCCTTCGCTCATTTTACCCTCAGGTGCTCTGAGCATATTTGATTAAAATTAGGGATTGACAGGCCTAAGAGAGAAAATTGAGTAGATCTGAAGGTAGTTCAGTTACAGCTGTGTCTGCATGGAAACCTGGTTGAGCATTTCTTTGGTATTCTGGTTATGTGTTTTTTTGGGGGGGGGCGGGGGTTGAGTTGTTTTTCTTTTTTTGGTATAAGCTTCAATTTTAATAATATCAATAGATGAGGAAGTAAGATGGCATTTGGTAAGTCACTGACTAGTTGTATATTCTTTATAGGAGATCCATCTGAAGTAAGGAAACCCCACTCTTTTTATAGTATTCCAGAATCATGGACAACTATGAAAGCATAATGGCTATCAGTATAAATGTTAACTGTTTTTTGAGATGATAGTATACAGGCTCTAGTAAGAGCATAGAGTTCTATTTGTTGGGCTAAGGCAAATTGAGTTAAGTCAGCTCATTCAATTAGTTCAAATTGGGTTGTGACTACATATCTACCTTGAAATTTTCCATTAATTTCTCAGAGAGAGGATCCTTCAACAAAGAGAATATGGTCAGTGTTTTATCTTCCTCATTGCTAAAGCAAATACCATGCAATGGATTTGCTTAAACAATGATAATTTATTGGCTTATTGTTTTGAGGCTAGGAGAAATCCAAATCAAGGCAATGCTTTTTTCCCAAAACCTGGCATTCTGGGGCTGGCCCCTGGTGATCCTTGGTCTTTGGCCCCTCTGTCACATAGCAATGCACAGGGAGGCTCCTCCTGGCCTCTCCCTTCTCTTCCAGTTTCCATTGACTTTCAGTGTCTTGCTTCCCGTGGTTTTCTCTCTCTCTGCCTTAATTCATTCTGCTTATAAAGGACTCCAGTAAAATGATTAAGATCCATCCTGATTGAGGAGGGCCACACCTTAACTGAAGTAACCACAGCAAAAGTCCTACCCACACCCACAGGAAAGGATTAAGTTTAAGAGCATGTTTTTCTGGGGAATAAAGCTCCAAACAGCCACAGTCAGGACTATGCCATGGTATTTCTTGTAAGTCAGGATGGACGGTCACTAACTGAGAGGTAATCTGCTCACAGTTATGAGGATCTCCTTCATCTGTCAAAGGCAATATAGGGTGGCAGGGTTAAGGTACTGCATCTTTTTAGAATTAAATAGAAGGTGAGAATAAATGAATTTCACTGGAAATTAATCAGCTGGATGATAAGTGCTGAGTAAATTCAGAGTTTAAGACCCTTTGGACAGCATTAGGGATTTTCCAAAAATACATCATTGTCCAGTGTTATTTCTGCAGATGCTTCAACTATTTTTTGCAGGTGTGGCTACTACTTTTAAACAGGCAGGGTATGCTCGAGCCATGGCATCTGATTTTAAGCTATAATAGGCAAAAGGTTTTAGCTTTTTCCCATGTTCTTGGGTTAGTAAGTGAAGAGTCTATTTCTTTCATGAATGAATAGAGTAAATGGCTTAGAATAATGTGGTAGCCCCAAGGCTGGAGGAGCTAATAAGGCCACCTGAAGTTGTTTAAAGGCCTGTTCTTGAGAGTCAGCCCAAGGTAAACTTTCAGGTGTATTGGCTCTAGTTAATTTATACCACCGTGATGCCAATGAAGAAAAATTTGGAACACAGAGTCAGCAATAACTTGCCAGCCCAAGAAATCACCTTAATTGTCTTTTTGTCATGGGCTCAGGGAGTTCCTGGGTCATTTTTATTCTTTTGGGTGATAGGTAAATTCCTTCAGCATTTAAATCATGACCCAAGTAGTAGAATATCTCTTGAGTAAGCTATAGTTTTTCCTTTGAGACTTTAAGTCCCTTTTGAACTAGCTGTTGGAGTAAATAGATAGAATCTCTTGAGTTCTCTTTAGTAGAGAGGCAGAGCAATAAATTGTATACACATTGTAATAGAGTGGAGCCATTAAAAAATTGTAGGTTGCTCAGGTCCTGATGTAACATTTTACAGAAATAAGAAGTGCCTCTGTAAAGCCTTGAGGCATAGCTGTCCAAGTGTATTGCTGATTATTCCACATGAAGGCAAATAAATATTGACTATCTAGAGCTACTGGAATGCTGAAGAAAGCAGAACACAGGTCTACAACTGTAAACCATTTAGAATCAGGAGGAACCCCAGATAACAAGGTATTTGGGTTTGGAACTATAGAAAAGCAAAGGATGACTAATTTGTTAATGGCTCTTAAATCCTGAACAAACTGCCATCTGTGACAATTAGGTTTCTTTACAGGTAAAATAGGAGTGTTACAAGAACTAGTGCAGGGAATAATTAGTCCTTGAGAGACTAAGGCATTTTTTTGAGGTACCGGGGGCTGGGGATTGAACCCGGGACCTCATATGTGGGAAGCCGGAGTTCAACCACTGAGCCACATCAGCTTCCCTGAGTTGGTTTTTTTCATTTGTCTTGCTTGTTGTTTGTGTGGTTTTTGTTTTGTTTTGTTTTGTTTTGTTTTGTTTTCAGGAGGCACTGGGAACTCAATGTGGAACCTCCCATGTGGGAGTTGGGTGCTCAACTGCTTGAGCCACATCCCCTCCCCACTAAGTCTTTTTAACTATTGGGGTTAGGTTGGCAATGGCCTCCAGTTTAAGTGGATGTTGAGGAAGTTTTGGTCAGGATGTGAATGTGTCTCTCTGTATCTTTGTAGGTTGGGCACTTGGATTCTCCCTACATCAGTACTGGGTATATTCCATAGAGATTCTGGGATAGCAGATAGGTCAGGGTTGTCATGAGTAATTTTCTCACCCTTAATATCTAATAAAGATTGCAAAGTGCATGTAAGGTCTGCCCCAGTATCTTTGGGAAATTCTCCTTCTGGGGAAAAGCAAATTATGCCTCTCATTTTTGATAGCAGATGCCTCCCAGAAGACTTGTGGAGGCAAAGACACAAAGGAAAACGGAATGTTTTTCTGTTAAAGGGCCGAACAACATTTGGATTGGTTGGAATAAACACTCCTATTAGGCATTATTGCTAATCCTCACTTTCATGATTTGTTTTGACTCCAAGGAATCTGTTGTTTTAACAATGTTCAGAAATAGACCCTTAACATATGGCCAACTGATTTTTGACAAGGCTGGTAAGTCCACTCAATTGGGAAATAATATTTTCAACAAATTGTGCTGGGAGAACTAGATATCCATAAGCAAAACAAAGAAAGAGGATCCCTATCTTACACCATATATAAAAGTTAACTCAAAATGGATCAAAGACCTAAATATAAGTGCCAGGACTACAAAACTCCTAGAAAAAAATGTAGGGAAGCATCTTCCATATCTTGTGTTAGGCAATAGTTTCTTAAACTTTATACCCAAAGCACAGGGAATGAAAGAAAAAATAGATAAATGGGACCTCATCACAATTAAAATCTTTTGTCCATCAAAGGACTTTATCATGAAAGTGAAAAGGCAACCTACAGAACAGGAGAAAATATTAGGAAACCACATACCCAATAAGGGTTTACTATGTAGACTGTATAAACAAATCCTATAACTCAACAATAAAAGGACAAGCAACCCAATCAAAAATGGGCAAAAGACTTGAATAGCCATTTCTCCAAAGGATATACAGATGGCTAAAAAGCACACAAAACATTACTCAACATCACTAGCTATTAGGGAAATGCAAATCAAAACCACAATGTGATATCATTTCACACCCACTAGAATGGCTACTATTATAAAAACAGAAAACTACAAGGATTGGAGAGGATGTGGAGGAATAGGAACTCTTATTTGTTGATGGGAATGTAAAATATTTGCAGCCACTGTGGAAGACAGTTTGCCAGTCCCTCAGGAAGCTAACTATAGAATTACCATATGACCCAGCAATCCCGCTGACTAGGTATCTACCCAGAAGAATTGAAAGCAGGGACACAAACAGATATTTGCACACTGATGTTCATAGCAGCACTAGTCACAATTGCCCAAAGATGGAAGCAACCCAAGTGTCCATCAACTGATGAATGGATAAACAAAATGTGTTATATACATGCAATTGAGTAGTATTCAGGAATAAAAAGGAATGAAGTCCTGATGCATGTGACAACATGGATGAACCTTGAGGACATTATGCTGAATGAAATAAGCCAGACATTAAAGGACAAATAGTGTATGGTATCTCACCAATATGAACTAATTATAATAAGTAAATTCATAGAGTTAAAATCTAGAATATAGGTTACCAGGGAATAGACAGGGGTAGAGAATGGGGAGCTGATGCTTAATTTGTGCAAAATTCTATTTAGGTTGATAGTAAAGGTTTGGAAATAGGAGCAGTACTTTATTGAGTGTGTAATTAATAGAACTGAATTATGTACATGAATGTAGTTGAAAGGGGAAGTTTTGGGTCATGTATATTACTGGAATGAAAGTTAGAAGATAAAACATGGGACTATATAACACAGTGAACCCTGTGTCGATGATGAACTGGGGTTAATAGTACAAATATAAGAATGTTCTTTCATGAATTATAACAAATATACGACACTAAAGGTTTTAATAATAGGGTGGTATATGGGAAAAATACATCTAATGTAAACTGTGAACTATAGCTAAGAGTATTGTTTTAATGTTCTTTATTTGGTTATAACAAAGTTACCACACTAATGCAAAATATAAAAAACAGAGTATATGGGAATGTTGTATTTTTAACATGACTTTTCTATAAACCTACATCTTCTCTAATTAAAATAATAATAATAATTTTAAAAAAACAAATAAAACATTATTCTAAGTAAAGAAACCAGACATAAAGTATTAAAAATGGCATGATTACATTTATATCAAATGCAAATATAAAGAAATCTATAGAGACAGAAATAGATTGGTGGTTATGCAGGGCTAGGGAAGGATAGAGGGATTAGGAGGTAACCGCTAAGGGTTTGGGGTTTTTCTTATTTAGTGTTGAAAATGTTCTAAAATTGATTGGGCTAATGCATGCATAAAGTCTGTGATTATACTAAAAAACATTGATTTTACACTTTGGATAAATTGAATAGTATGCGAATGTATCTCAATAAAACTGCTTTTAAAAAAATGTTCAGCCATAGTTATTAGTTCAGTTAGATCCACTATCCCCCAAACTATTCTTAAGTCCCCCTGTTTCTGGGAACAGGCCATCTACAAAAAGCGCAACAAATGCAGGCTGGAGATCAGCAGTTATTTCTTTAAATTCAGAGTGTTATAAAGAAAAAAAGGGGGGTGGTTCTAATTGCACTTTAAAATCTACCACAGATTCATCCTTTTCTGTTTACATATTTGAATGATTGACAAATCAGTGTGTACTGGAATAATTTTAGGAATGGCTTTTAGTAAACCAGCTGTGATTTTTCGAGCTTTTTGATGCTCACCATGGAGACTTTGGGGAGTTGAATATCTTCCCTAGACTCCAGTCAGTCTGCCTCCCACATCCATTTTTGAGCTTCCAGTGGGATGACTAACATGTGGATGAATTAATAAAGATCTGGCAACCTGGGGCTGCAGTCTACTACAAGCATTTTAAATTCCTCATAGAATTTTTGAAGATCTTCCTGTGGTTTGGGAAATTCTTTTTTTAAATAAATTTTATTGAAGTATATTATTCATACATAAACAATGAGTATATAGTTAAATTTGTGAATTTACAAAACAAACATGCATATCATCATACAAGGCTCCCATACATCACCCCACCACCACCATCTTGCAAGGTTGTGAAACATTTGTTACAAACTACGAAAGAGCATCATCAAAATATTACTACTATCTATAGCTAATGCCTTACATTTGGTGTATTTTTCCCCCAACCCACCCAATTATTAACAACCTGTATTAGTATTATGTATCTGTTATCGTTCATGAGGAAACATTCTCCTATTTGTCCTGTTAACCACAGTCCATCATCCACCACTGGATTCCCTGTGTTACACAGTCCCATGTTTTGTAAAATCCATTCAAAGTGTACACTCAGTGGGTCTCATTTTCATCACAGAGTTGTGCTGCCATCACCTCGGTCAAGTTTAAAATGTTTTCATTAGGGAAATTCTTTGATTAGAGCTCAGAAGTCAGCCTGTGACAATGGCAAAGAAAGCTAGTCATGGTGGTTCTCTGGAAACCTCAGGGGGCCTGACTTTAAAAGGCAACTGTTAAAGTTCCTCATCCAGAAGGCAAGGTAACTCTGTTACTGTGTTAATGGAGAGGGGATATTCAGGCAAAGGTGACTAAAGAGGAGGAGGAGTTCCAGGAGGAGAGGTGAGAGCCAAAAGTTCACTGGCATTAAGGGTTTGAGCCTTTAATTTCTCCTTTGTCTTTTTTTAAGGAGCCCTTTAAAGAAACTATTTTAGAGTCTTGAAGTTTTTGAATGACTCAGCATACCAACTGAAATAAGCATTCCATTCATTCTACCCTGCTCAGGGGCTGGCATTTTCAAGTGCACTTCTAAGATAAGTAATCTTAATCAGCTGAAAAGTTCCCCATTGTAAGAACCATTGTTTCTGCCATTTAGTTAGGTAGGTGCAACTCTGTGCCCTATACCTCTTGAATATAAGAGATGTTGGGGCAGAGTGCTCTTTAGAATTTGAGGATCCCAAAGCAAACTAGCAGCAAAAATGCGACAGACCCTACAGCAGAAATGCCATGAACAAAATCAAAGGGCAAGGACTCAGGACCCTTATAATGAACCTCCCTGAGGAGAATAATCAGCTGGTTAACCCCTGGACAAGAACTCAGGAAGACTGGACAGCTCAAACACAAAGCTTGGAGCTCAGACTGAGAGGAAATCACTGAGGACTCTGAGCAGCCAGCAAAGACAGTGAACACGGTGGGTTCCAGTAGGTGCCACGTCTCTCATTCAGGTTATCCTCAGTCATCTGCAGTTTCCTTTGGGTCCCTTTGTGGTCACCAAAATAACTGTTAAAATAAATGCTTGAGCAAAATTTAGTTAGATCTCAAGAGAATTTTATTGAATCAATTAATGAATTGGGGAGATTCCAATCACCATGAAGGTGGAAAGGAATTCTGTTGAACAAAGAGAACAGAGGACTTTTATAGACAGGGAGTATATTGGGAGGAAATTTTCACTGTTAATGCAGACTGCATTCCCTAAAGGAAGTGTTGGATTCCTCTAGGTTCTTGGCTATGATGCATAAATAAATTTATGAACATGCCAGTTCAGTTAGGCCAGTAAAAAGAATTTATTTGGGAAATGGGAGAAAGAACAGAGCTTGATGAGAAATGAGAGAGAAAGATGGAACTGTACACCAAGATTTGTTGCAGGCTCCTCTAGGCAGAGAGCGAGCTCTGCCTCATGTGGTTACCTTTTAATTATTCCTCCCCCTTCCTAATGATAAGGGGAGGGGCCCCAGCTGTTATTGATTACCCCACCAATGGTGGGACCAATGGTGAAGCCTGTTTGGAATTTCTGGGGCCAAGGGGAGGTCCCAGAAATAGAAACTGGGAACTCAAGGTTACACTCAAGGTCCCAGCGAGGTCTAGAAGCCATGCTGTCTGATGACCATGCAGTCTGCTGGCCATGTTGTCTGTTAGCCATGTTGTCTGTCAGCCATGTTGTCAGTCAGCCATGTTGTGGCTCATCTTCTCCAGTTACCCTGTACTAACCTGCCTCACTAATATGGTTAGTGAAGGTGGTTGCTTAGCAATGAGGGAGTTAGCTGGCATAAAAAGAGGGAGCTGGTGATAGCTGACTGACTAATTTAAATTTTGTTTTCTGGGCAAGCCCAGCATTTACAGGGAATAGAAACTTACTTAGGTTTTGGTTTTGCTGACATGGAGCTTAACACGGGCACCTCTGGTTGTGCCTACTAGATTTTGTTTATCACTAGTAAATTATTCAGCAGGAACAGGGAAAGGGGTAGTTCTGAGAAGTAACAGCAAGGACCATTTGGAGAAAAGCAGCAGGGGCCATTCGGAGAAACTAAGGGGGGCCCCTATCTTCCAAACCAGCTACAGACCATGCTAGTTGGGGTTACACCCAGGGCAGGGTTTCATTCGGGTGGTCACTCAAAGGGAAACCTATAACTGAGCCTGGCAGGATGATGAGGCATCAAATATACTTTCTTTTATGCCATTACAAGAGACACTCTGCTTAAAGACCCTGGGCACTAGCTTTGCTTCCTCCCTGTAGGGAGATGGAGTGCCTGTGACCCTGAGTTTATTCCAAGCACCTGGAAATTGCAGTGTTTGCCATCATGCCCATAAATGGAAGTGCATAAATTTCTTCCTTTATGTTTAGATTAATACTAATAGCTAGCATTTATTGCAAACCTCCTGTGGACCAGGCATTGTTGTCCAGCACTTTATATGAATAGTTATATTTGTTTCCTATAATAACCATATGAAGTTTGTTCTCTTTTTGTTCCAATTTTACAATTGAGGAAACTGAGATGCAGAGGTTAGGTAACTTTTCCAATGTAATGTGGCTCCATTGGTAGAGTCAGAATTCAAACCTGTTCAGCCTGGATCCAGAGCCCTGGGTCCCAGTGGAAGTCCCTAGAATGGATGTAGTCTAGTGAAATAATGGGCCCTCGAGGTTCTGATTTGCATGCACAGTGTCACCAGCAGCTGTGGGGCATCTCCTCACCCATCCAACCAATTGTACACTTCAGGTCACAAAAGATTTTGTCACACTTGTCTAATTAAATTGAAACAAAATTGATAGTGTATATGCTTTCTTCTTGCCAACCCTTAGTCCAAAAGAAATACTGGAAATAGCTAATATTATGTGGCTGTCAGCCTCTAAAATGACCTCAAATGATCCTTGCCTCCTGGTATTCATACTTCAGTGTCATCCCCTTCCCTTAAGTGTGGGCTGTATTTTGTGACTCACTCCTAATGAACAGAATATGGTAGAAGTGATGAGATGTCACTTCTGAGATTAGATTATTAAACGACTGTGGATTCTGTCTTAAGCACTCATTCTCTCACTCAGATTGTGTTGCTCAGGGGGAAGTCAGTTGCCATGCCATGAGGCAGCACTGAGGAGAAGACTGCACGGTGAGCAATGGAATCCTGACCTCAGCCACATGACTGAGCATGGCAGTAGCTCCTTCCAGATGAGCCTTGAAATGACTGCAGCCCTGCCTAGCCAATACCTTGATTGCAGCCTCTTGAGAGACCCTGAACAAAGAATCACCTGGCTAAGTCACTCCTGAAATCCTGACCTACAGAAATTGTGCGATAATAAACATTATTGTTTTCAGCTGCTAAGTTTTGGGATGACATTGTTTTACAGCAGTAAATGATTAATACGTATAAGGAATGTTTATTATGTATCAGGCAAGGGGCCAAGGAGGGATAAGGTAAAACAAAAAGATAAGTCCTATTATATTCTATGGGAATAGACCTTGGGGAAGTGTATTTCCCCAAGAATACTGTTACGGGTTGAATTGTGTCCCCCACAACACATGATCAAGCCCTAACCCCCAGTCCAATGAATGCGACCTTATTTGGAAATAAGATCTTTGAAGATACAATTAGCTCAAATGAGACCAAACAGGATAAGGGTGGGCCCTAATCCAATATGACTGCTTTCCTTATAGAAGAGGGAATTTTGGACATGGATAGATAGAAAGAGAGAACATGGCCATGTGAGGAGAGGCAGAGATTAGAGCTGTGCTGCCATAAGCCAAAGAGAATGCCAAAGATTGCTGGCCACTGCCAGAAGCCAGAAGAGAGTCATGGATCAGACTTTCCCTGGAGACATGTACCCTACTGACACGCTGATTTTTAAATTCTATCCTCCAGAACTGTGAAACAATAAATTTCTCTTATTTTAAGTCACCGAGTTTGTGTTTACTTCCTTATGGCTGACTTAGGAAACTAAGAAGAAGACGGAGAAAGCCTCTCTCTGCCTCTTTTTGAGTACCATTCATCTGAGGCTTCTGATTTTCTTCCATCAATGATTAAAGCCTGTGGGATCATGATTCTCCCATTGCCCAGAAGTGATATAAAACTGGACAAAGATACAATAATCTCCATCATTCAGTACACCTGTCAGTAGTTGTCCGCAACACTTCCTTGACTGACTTACATGACCTGTTGTCCCTGCTTGTTCATCCAGTTTTTGTATCCATTATTTTTCCACCCCTTGGAACACAGAATTCCCTTTATAAATTCAGTCTCTTCCTAGTTTCCAGTCCTGACCTGAGCCAGGGTGCCTTGAGGAAGTTCAGACCTCATGGTCTTGGGCTCATCATCATGGTTCATGGTTTGTTATCCTTGCCCAATTAAACATGTTCTAGAGCCTTGCCATCAAACTCTGATCAAATCCCAAGGCTCTCTCTGCACCTGGTTACTAATTTTTTTTAAGTTAAACAATGACTTTATTACTTAAACATATATACAAATGTATGCAACCAGGTCAGAAGCTGTGGATGATTCATATTTCCAACTAGATGAGGAAAAATTCCTTCATCTTATAATATTGAGACAATTTGGCTCTCAGAATCAGATGGAATTTAGCATCCTTATCTTTTCTATTCCTCTCAAGATGCTTTTGAAAAGAAACAGCTTTGTTAATCAGATGGTAGAGATTCCCAGGGAGATCAGGAACAAGTCCTTTGGACTTAAGGATTCTCAAGATTTTACTGCCTGTCACAAAACTTAACTTGTGCAATGCCTGAGAGTCTCAGGATCACATCGATTTGTAAAGGAGTCAGGCCTTCTGTGATGGTTAGGCTAATGTGTCAACTTGGCCAGGTAATTGTGTCCAGGTGTTAGGCCCAGCAACCACTGGGCTAATTGTAATACAAGAGCATTTATGGACTTCGATCACCAGTGAGTTTACTGCGTGAATGGCTGATTACATCTGCATCAATCAGGGAGGTTGCATCAGCAATGGGTGACACTTTTATCCAATCAGTTGAATGCCTTAAAAGGAGAAGTGATTTCAACATTCAGAGAGAATTTCCCAGTTCGTCTTTGGACAGCCAACTTCTCCCAGAAACTCATCAAGGACCTTTCATTGGACTTTCATCAGAGCCCCTGGCTTGCAGCCTGCCTGCAGAACCTGGACTTGTGCATCCCCACGGTCACGTGAAAGACTCTTATAAAATCTCGTATTATTGACAGATATCTCCTGTTGATTCTGTTTCCCAAGAGAACCCTGACTAATACACCCTCCTTGACCAGTTTGTAGATTTACTCCTTCACATTGTCAGGTGGGGATGCTGTGGCAAAAGTGCAGTGCCAGCTGGAACAGGCCTTTCCCAGGAGCATGTATGTGACCCATGATGGCAGCGAAAAACTCACCTGCTTACTTTTAGTAATGGCTTGGAACTTTTTTATTAATTACTATTTTTAACATTTCTAAACCCTTTCTATTTATGCATGATTAGTTAAGCTTGGAACCCTTGGCCATGCCAGTCCATTCCTAAAGACTAGAGACCAGTGTCCTGCCCTTTTACCACTGACCAGGGCCAGGAAACCAGCTCAGCAACAAATGGCTTGTTTCACGTTGCCAGCCCACCTGCCTATCTGCTAAGACTTCCAATCACCACCTCCCTATTATTGTGCTTTGCCTAAAATTGGACTATGTCTTACTTTATCTTGAATCTCCATCATCTTCTACTTGCCTGAGCAATGCTAATTGTGATGGTAAATTTCATGGGTCAACTTGGCTAGGTTATAGTGTCCAGTTGTTTGATCAAGTACTAACCAACTAGCTAATGTGAGGGTACTTCAAGATGGGATTTGCATCTATAATTAGTTGATTGCATCTACAATTAACAAGAGGGTTACCTTCAGCAATGTGGGGTGTCTCCTCATCAATCAGTTGGAGGCTTTAAAAGAACTGAGGATTTCAGAGGTCATAAGAGAAATCTGACTCAAATCAGCATTAGTTCTTTCTGGAGTTTCTACTCAGTCAGGGTCCCCTGGGGAATTTGGACTAAGGTTTCACTTTTATTGGAGTTTACAGCTTGTGGCCTTGCCCACAGAGATCAGATTTGCTAGCCCCCATGATCGCATGAACCAATTCCTTATAATAAATCTATCTATCTATCTATCTATCTATCTATCTATCTATCTACCTACCTACCTACGTATCTATCATCTCCTGTTGTTTCTATTTCTCTGGACCTTTACACTACTATAAAACCTCTTAGACATTGTATTATGCTGAATACCTTGACCATCTTGACCATTCTTTCTATTGCAACTGGTCCAAGCATATGAAGCAATGTTTATTTGTATTAATGCTATTATTAGCAACAAGGATATTAATATATTTGGTTTATTAAGTGACAGGCACTATGCTGGCTGCTTTATGTGCATATCTTATTTATCCCTTCTAAAAACAAGGTAGGTAGTAATGAACGCATTTCATAAATTAGCAACATTGGGTTCATGAAGTTTAACAAGTTGTCTAGTGTCAGAAAGTCAATGAGTGAAAGAGATAAAACTGTCTTCCAAGACCTCTACTACTGGTTATTATAGTGTACCAGGTATCATACAAAATCTTCTGCCCAAAACAATTATAAAAACTGGGTGAAACTCAAAACAGCTAAATTAAGGTATTGGAGAGCAACTAAGACATCCAGACCTTGAGGTGAGTCCTAAATATGCTGTTATTTTTTTTCCCTTCAGTACTTAGGCCAATATTACATAAGGGAATAGTAACTGAAAAGAAAGAATGGTCTGGAGTTTTCAGTCTTAATGGACTGGAAGAGCAAAAACTGGAATTCAAGATTATCAAGGCAGTCAGGACTTGAGGGGCCAAGATCCGGAGAAAAGGGAACTGCAAGAAAGTAAGCCTGATATTCTGGGCACAATTTCCCCTGGAGGCATCTGCCAACTTATAAGCTGAAAATGTATCTGGCAAGACATACAGACCCCAAACAAAGCATCGCTAGGAAGAGGCTAAAGATCTAAGTAGCTGTTTCCCAGTTCTGCAGTGCTGGGGAAATAAAATTAGATTCAAAACTTGCCAACAAGAAGGGAAATTTAAAAATATCCTCAGGGTTGTGAGCCAATGCCCATATGGGCAAAATCTATGATAAGATGGAAGGATGTAGCTGCACAGTGGATGGGCATGACAGTGATGCAGTGATGCTATTTGGTTGGGCAAAGCTGGCCTTAGAGGGGCATAGGGTGGGGGGGGGATGCACTGCCCATGGAACTGGGGGAAGGGCCAGGGAAGGGAGCAGATGAACTCTGGGGATTGGTGGGTATGTGGTTGAAACTAGAACGTTGGGAATGGTTTGTTTTGTGTGTGTGTGTGTGTGTGTGTGTGTGTGTGTGTGTTTTCAAATGCAGCAGGGGAGGGTTACTGGTTTAGGGTGTTGGATGTCGGGGGCATGCGGGACAGAGCGTACCTGGGGCAGGCTTCTAGGGAGTATGTGAGTGTTCATCCTGTTACAGTGCATTGTATTAGTGGGTGGAGACCCACACAATGAACAGGAAGGTATTGGATTCCCATCCTGGGGAGTCCTGCTATGTTCTCAAATAGAGGGGCAGGAGTCTCTTCAGAGCAAAGGCAGTGCCTAATAGGGGAGGACAGGCCAGTATGTCAAGACCTCAGTGTTGTTGCAAGTAACTATGAATCTTGTTTCTCAAGGAGTGAGACTTGGTGGTCACTGTGGGTCCTGAGGGGAGGGGTAGGGAGGAATGGAATAGATGGAATATGGGGCATTTGGGGGCATTGGAATTGTTCTACATGATCTTGCAATGATCGATACAGGCCATGTTAAATTTCGTCAAAATTTATAAAAGTGTATGGTACAAAATGTAAACCATAATGTAAATCATTGACCAGGGTTAGTAGCAATGCTTCAATATTTGTACATGAATTGTAACAAATGTACTATCCACATGTAAAATGTTATTAATAGGGAAAAGGGGAAGAGAGGGAGGGTGTTGGATATATGGGAGTTCCCTATATTCGGTACGTGACTTTTCTGTAACCTAAAACTTCTTTGAGGACAAAATGAAAAAAAAAAGTAAGACACTGGGGAAATAAACAGAAGAAAATGTTACTGTACATACAAGACAACAGATCTTACAATGATGAAAGATATAATGCCAAATTTATTTTATTTTATTATTATTTCTTTTATTATTTCAAATTCTTTTTAATTTCTTGTATTTTATTTGCCATTTTAAAAACTATCATTATTTCATTTTATTAATTTTATTTGGTTATTTTTTGGCTTCATTTTTGAAGAAGTTTTGGATCACAATTGATGGACCCTTGATATTGATGACTGTACTTATGAAACTTTTCTGTTGAAATTGAAACTTAGCCTAGTATTATAAGTTGCCTAAGAGTTGCCTCTTGAGAGCCTCCTTGTTGCTCAAATGTGGCCTCTCTCTAAGCCAAACTCAGCATATACATGCATTTCCTTCCCCCCAGTGTGCGACATGACTCCCAGGGATAAGCCTCCCCAGCACTGAGAGATTATTGCCAAGTGCCAACTAGCAATGCAACTGGAAAAAGACCTTGACCCAAAGGGGGAAAGGGTAAAGACAAATAAGTTTATACGGCTAAGAGACTTCAAAGTGAGTCAGGAGGTCATCCCAGAGGTTATTCTGTCTCAGCAGAATCCCATTGACTGCCACAGTAAATATTGCCTCAAATAGCAGGGCTCCTAAGGGCTCTGGAGACATCCAGACACTATAAGCAGGCCTGACAGCTCAGGAGTTTGGCACCCTGCCAGTGGGCTCTATTTTAAATTTTTGCTTCCCAGTGTGACAGAGTTGGACTCAGTTGTGGTTTCCCTATACATGGCTCTTCTGCTCCTTCTATTTGAACCTATATTTAGTACTAGAGTTGATAGGTTTATTTCTGAGAGACTTAAATCTTTGCCAGTCGGACCCTAAATATCAACAGAGTTGCAACACCTACTCTCCAGTTCACTGGACTTACCCAGGACAACTAACAAGGAAATGATGATGGACAAAAACCATCCCAAGGAACAAAGAGAGTCTACAACTGCAAGCAAGATAGTCCCATCCATCTGCCCCATGGGATCTAAATCCCCTCTGAATTAGAGGTGGAGTAGGCACCACCATCCCAGAATCCTTAGGACTGAGGAATGAATGATGGACTAGAGTAAACTTACTATTATTCTCTTATAGACTTACTGTTATTCAAGCAATGGAAGAACATTTATCATTGATGTGGAGGCAGTGGCCACCAGAGGTTCTGAGGGGAGGGAAAGAGAAAAATAGGTGTAATATGGGGCCATTTTTGGAACATTGAATTGTCCTGAATGACATTGCAATGACAGATACAGGCCATTATATATCTTGTCATAACTTACAAAATGTGTGGGAGAGAGTGTAAACTATAATCCACATTTAGTGGCAATGCTCCAATATGTGTTCATCAATTGTAACAAACGTACCACACTAATAAGGATGTTGTTAATGTGGGAAAGTGTGGGAGGGGTAGGGAGTGGGGCATATGGGAATCCCCAACATTTTTTTATGTAACTTGTAAGTAATCTAAGAATCGTTAAAAAAAATTTTTTTAAGTATTAAAAAAAGTGCATTTCCGTTGACCATATATGCAAGGATTTTATGGAAATGCACTTTTAAAAACCAGGTACAGTCTTAAAAAATTGAAACTTAGTGGTTACCATATGTTCTGAGCGGAGAGGGAGGGAAGAATAGAATAGACAGAACACTGGGCATTTTTAGGGCATTAGGATTGTTCTGCATGATCTTGCAATAATGGATATAGGCCACTTTAAATTTTGTCAAAACCTATAAGTGCATGGTCCAAAATGTAAACCATAATTTAAACCATTAAAAATAAATAAAAATAAAACTATCCTCAGGCTTTCAATTGAAACACCAAAGGGCCACCCTCTAGGAATAAGGGAAAGCCTGAAATAAACATGTCTTAACTGGATTAAGGTGAGACCTACACTCTGACTTCCAGCCAGAAATAAATTAAATCCTCTGGAGAAAATAATATCATCCAAATCCTCTACAAATTGTTATTCCCAGTTCAGGCACTTGGTCAAAAAATTACCTTACATGCCTGGATAAAATCCCAAATGACCAAAATGTGAGAGAAAATAGAGACAAAAGGAGGGACACAGTGATTCAGAGTGCTCAGATGTGGACTTTAAAATAATAATTATTAATGCATTAAGAAAATGAATGAAAGAATGGAAATTTCACCAAGGAGCTGGAATACATTTAAAAAAAAAAAATGGAAATCCTAGAACTAAAAAGTAAAATAGCTGAAATTAAGAATTCATTAGATGGATTTTATAGCAGACTGGACAGAGAAGAGAAGAGGATTAATTAACTGGAAAATAGGTCAGAGTGAAGTACAGTGAAAAAAAGGATAAAACATAGAAAAGAGAGACTAAGAGAAATATGAGTGAAAAAATATAGATGAAAAAGTCTAACAAATAGATTGGAGTTGCAAAAAAGCAGAGAGAGGATAGAACATAAAAGATATTTGAAAAGGCACTAGGCATGTTGAGGCTGACCTTGAAATACTGAGACCAGAAACAAGATGAAGATGTCCATTCTTTATATTAGAGGAACTAGCCATTGCAACAAGAAAACAACAACACAAAAGAAGAAATATAGAAAGAGATAAAAGGAAAGAAAAAATAAAATATAAAGATTTAGAAGGAAAGAAATAAAGCTCTGATTATTTGCAGATAAAGTGATTGTATATGAGAAAACCCAAAAGATTCTATAGATAATCTATTAGAATTATCAATAGACTTTATTAAGATCTCTGAATAAAAGATAAATTTATGAAGATAAATTCTATTTCTGTATACTATAAATAAGCACTTTAATTGTGACATTTAAAAATAATACTATTTATAAAAGCAATAATATAACTTACATATCTAGGAATAAATCTAATGAAAGATGTATGAGATATATGCTATGCAAGCTACAAAAAGTATCAAAAAAACTAAAAAAAAAACTAAATAAAGATGCAAATAGAAGGAGGGATATGCCATATTCATGGATATGTATAAAGAAATCTAAAATATTAATAAGATAAAATCAGACAATCCCATTAAAACCATGTCAAAGACTGGAATAGACAATTCACAAAAAAGAATATTCAAATGGTAATCTGAATATTAAAATGTGCTCAATATCATTAGTCATCAAGGGAATGCTAATTAAAACCCTAATGAGATACTACTCTACATACCCATCAGAATAGCTAAAAAAAAAATTTAATAAAAGAAAAATGGATAATATCAAATGCTGACTCAGTTGGGAATCAATAGAAACACTCACACACTCCTTATGGTACACAGTTTGGCAATATCTACTAAAGATGAAAATATACAAACCTACAAACCTATAGCCCAGCAATTTCTCTCCTAGGTATATATTTATGTTAGGGTTCCCCAGCAAAACAGAACCAACAGGATATGTGTGTGTGTGTGTGGTGTGTGTATGTTTGTGTAAAATGCATGTAAATATTAAGAGATTTATTAGAAGAGTTGGCTCATGGGACCATGGAAATTGGCAAGTACATCTTCTGTAGGGCAGGCCACAAGTTAGAAACTTGGATGAAGGTGAGGTAGAATTTACCAGGAGAAGCTGGCTGGCTGCAATAGAGGCAGGGATTCTTTCTGACTTCTGAAATCCACAGTTTTGACTTTAGGACTTCCGTGATTGGATGAGGAGATTGCCCTCATTGCTGAGGGCAATCTCTGTTATTGATGGTATATGCAATCAGTCATAGATGCAATCAACTGACTCTAGATGCAAATCCATCTACAAAATACCTTCACAGTAAAAATCAGGCCAGTGTCTGCTTGATCAAATATCTGGACACCATAACCTAGCCAGCGGACTCATGAAATTAACCATCATAATACTCATGAGAAATGAATCCATACATTAACCAAGAATGTTCATAGCAGCATTATTTGTGATGGCAAAACCTGGAAACAGCTCAAATGTCCATCAACAGAAGATATTAATAAATTATAGTGGAATCATATCATGGTGTATTAGTAGCCACAAGGGGTATTTATGCAAAGTACCAGAAATCTGTTGGCTTTTATAAAGGGTATTTATTTGGGGTAGAAGCTCACAGTCACAAGGCCCTAAAGAGTCCAACTCAAGGTACCACGTAAGGGTACTTTCTAACTCAAAGTCTGTTACCATGTGTTGATGCAAGATGGTGGGTAAAGTATGCGAAGGTTCAGCCTTCCTCCTTCCTACTAAGGCTCCATGATCCTAGCTTCTTCTGATCTCAGCTGTAGGCTGGCATAAGGCTAGTCTCTCTCCCTGAGGCTCAGCTGCTCTGCTCTTGTCACAAAGTCAGCTGTAGACTCTCAGGCTCATCTCTCTTCCTGGAGCCTCCGCCATGTTTTATGGAGCCTTCTCTCTCTTCTCACATATCTGCTTCTCTGTGTGTCTACTTCCTTGTGAGAGTCTGTTTTATCGACCCACCAAGGGAGCGGAGACTCAAAACTGAATCACATTCTAATGATGTGGTTGAATCAAAGCCCCAATCTTAACATAATTTAATCAGACATCTCAGCTGAATCTAATACAATTAAAGGGTATCACGCCCAGAGGAACAGACCAGTTTACAAACACCATCAATTATCTTTTTGGAATTCATAAATAATATCAAACTGCCACACATGGGATACCATACAGCAGTGAAAAACTGAACTACCACTACATGCAACAAGATGGGTGAATTTCAGAGAGAGGCAGCAAAATAAGACAGACAAAAAAAACAAGACATACAATCAGAAGGGAAGCTTCTGGGGTGCTGGTAATGTTCCACATTTTGATCTGGGTAGTGAATACATAATTACTGACTTTGTAAAAATTCACAAGCTGTACCTTTAACATTTACAGATTTTATTGTGTCATATGTGATGACAGTGCTTGCTCAGTCTCAGCTCATGCTCTTTCACTGGGCCGTGTTGCCTATGTGGTCCCTAAGAAATTCTTATTAAACTGCCCCTACACGTGCCTAATAACTTCCTACTGTCACCTGCCTTATTAAACCTTCTTGGAGAATACCCTTGCCTTCCTCTAATTAATGGTTTTCCAGTCTTTCCAACTGCTCTTCTACCAGTCTCCCGAACCTGCCTTCTCTTATATTCTTGCTATAAACAAAACATTGGGCTAAGCAGGAGAACTGTAGAGCAAGTCTTTAGATGAAATGAGAAAGTTTTTCTCTCAATCTTCTTGGCAGACAAACAGCTGTAGTCTCCAAGGGGAAAGTTCACTTCAAAGTGCCCCCAAACCAATCTAAATATTACTTCAGCTGGAAGAACACACTTACACAGTACTTAGCACACCGTGCATAAATTACAAATACTTATTGGCTAAGCCAGTGCGTTTGTTGACTTAATAAAATTCTATGAAAACACTCTATTTTTTTCCTTTTCATCTTGCATCTCCAATCCTAGGAACTTTCCACTCTTCAGCAACAGTTTGGGAAAGCTGCAATATTAACTGGGGACTTTACTGCAGGAGGGAAAAATGTAGTAATTATGCCTATATTCCTGTTAGGAGAAAGAGCTATCACTGCATTTTACTTTTAGTTAGCTTAGCTTACTTTAAATTTGCCTCTCTATATAAAACCATGACTGTTTCTAATGCAACTGGGAGAAAAGGAGGTGAAAGGAAGGAGAAGTTAACAGGAACACAATATTATTCAATGCAATTAGAACTCTGTGGAAAAGTATGGCTGATTACAGATGGAAAAGTCATTCTAGGTGAACTCATTGATTTAACTCAGAGAACTGTGTGCTTGGGCACTAATTTACTCTGATAGAATGTTACTAATAAAATGATGAATCTCAAATCTAATTCACTAAGCATGGCACATCATAGACAGACCCTCAGTCAGTGAAATTGCAGACACCCTACTGTCTCATTATGTCCTTGGAATTCAAATGCCCCACTGAAGCAAAGCTTATAATGGAATTATCACAGCCTCCTTCCTTTGAATTTCCCATTTATGCCTTCTTCATCAGTGTCAAATCCACATACTAATTACCTGCACTCTCTATTTCATTTAATAATAATCCCAAACAAAAAGGCAATGCATAAGGAAGAAGATGGGTGTGAGGGGAAGAAAAGGTGATGGAAAGATGTAGATTGCTGTGTGCAATAACAAATAAAGATTTAATCAAACTGGATTACATGCCCAGAAAAAACAGCAAAGGGGAAGCCAACTGTTCACAAAGGCAAATAAATGCATTTCTGAAATGAATACCCATATGGATTTAGACAAAATTGGGCCTCTGTGAATTTAAACAAAATTGTAAACTTTTGTAAGAGTTGCAAAGACAACCCCAAGAGAAGAGAGCAACAGTTCTTCCTGTCCATGAACTCTGCATTGGTGCCTCAAAGAGTCTGGTCCAGTCTTATGGATAGTCAGCTCTGCCCAGAGGAAGCTGAGATTGAAGCATTGTGAACATTAGTCTGCGTCCTCCTTAGCAAATTCCTACCACATTGTCCAGTCTGTCTAGGCACCTAGTTCCTAGTTCTTATTTGAATTCCCTGATAGACTGAAGAACAGTCCTGGGGTGCAGGCTGCTTGACCACCCTTTGCCATATTCTTACCAATTACAGTTCCTAGACATGAGGCATCGTTCCTGTTTCTATTATATCTTACCAGGCTTTGCACCCAAAATAACTCCCTCTTGGACTAAATTCTCCACTTGTTAAGAAGAAAATTTCTCTACATTCCTCCTTCCAAAACAACTTCTAACCTCTTCTCTTGGAAGTTTTCCTTGTAGCAGGGTTTTGCCTCATATATGAATTGTTCTTCCTTGCTAAGTGCCTTCTAACTAACGATTTAATCAGGTATTTTTTTAGGTTTCATCCTCACTTTCTTCCCAGATTCTGTCACATACATAATTACCTCCTCTGTCCCACTGAAGTTGGTGGACAAGTCTTGCTCTACCCTTTACAAATTCCTAAGGTAGTGCAGAAAGGTCCCAGTCTGGGACCAGAGCCTCAGGTTCTCACTTGCTTGAGAGGGCAGCAATTGGATATGGTGTCCCTCATAGCTCCTTGAAATGGTCTCCTAATACATGACCCAAACACACTGAATACAAGAAACCTACCACCTAATGTGTCTTGTTCCTATCCCACCCCTTTAGATATTTCATGGAGCTGCGTTGGTCTGCTCTCTTAGCCCTAATCTTGTCTAAGAAAAATTGGTAGGCTTTTTCTTGCTGCCCTCACCAGAATATGTTGCATGACTGTGGCTGCATTGTCCATAGACTTCTAGGAGGACTAGAAGAAGCTTAAGGCATCATGACTGTTTTTGTATGGAATCCATGAGATGGATTTAATTTATTCCCATTTTATAGATAAGAAAACCGAGACTCAGAGAATTTGGTTTAGCCAGCTCACATTCAAAAACAGCTATTAAGCAACATAGATAGCATATAAACCTAGACTTTGCTGACTTCCAAATCCATGTTATTTATTCCATAGATTTTCAAGCATAAATTCAAGCCTGAGGATCTTCTTGGAAGCTTGCTTACTATTCAGTTCTCAGCCTCCTCCTAGAGATTCTGATTCGGTTGGGTATTTGTTTGTTTGTTTACTATCCCAGTAATTCTAATGCATGTTACCTGAGAACCACACACTGATAAAAGCACTCTTCTCCCTTATCTCCCTATCCAACCAACTTGTCAAGTTTTGTCTCTTGCATATACTTTGCTGTTTCTATTCCACTAAAACTATTCAAGTTCCTACCTAAGACTTTATTCTTTGACTAATGAAATACCTTTTTAATTCGTCCCTCTACCTCCAGGCCGTCACTAATTCCACTCATCCTACTCATGGTGATCACCAGAACAACTTGTTCACAGAGTAGCTCTGATCTTTTTACTCTCCTATCTATAAACTCTCAGGAGCCTACAAGTTCTATTCCATGTGGGGCTCTGCATGTTCTGTACCAAGACTTCTGATAGTATTCTAGATGAGATAACTCTCCCATTTGTCTGTTTCTTTGTAATCGCCTCTAGTGATTCTCTTGCTCATGCTGTTGTATCCTCCAAGAGTCTCTTCACAAATTTCCCTGCTTTTAGCCTCTTCTACAGGCAACTCACTGGTAGATATGCCTCCCTCAAAGATCATCCTCCACTTCAAAAACTCCAATATCTCTAATTGCCCTCAGAATAAAATCTAAACTTCCTAAAATGATGATTAAGATCCTCCACACTGTATATCCCACTTATATTCCTAATCTTATCTCCCACTAAAATTTTATAGTCTCTCACTGTCATCCAAACAAGCCTTTAAATAGCCTACTTTGGTTTTCATATTCTATTTTCTTCAGTGGAACACTGGTCTCTACCTAATCAAAGGCCCTTCTCCTTGAACTGGAAATTCTAGCATAAGTTGTTTTCTCCTTTATGAAATATTCCCAGACCACAGTAGACATACTTCCTGTGAACTCATAGTACTCACTCTCTTCTTTGGATATTAAGCACATATTGCCGTACCATTACTCTTATAGTGTGTCTGTGTTGCCATTTAACTTTCCATGTATTTATGCTTTACCTTCTCTGCTAGATGGTAAGTTTATTGAAAGCATAGGCTAATAGAATAACTTGCACAAAAAAATCCAGGTT
Organism: Cabassous unicinctus; assembly: GCA_029593785.1. NCBI lineage: Eukaryota > Metazoa > Chordata > Mammalia > Cingulata > Chlamyphoridae > Cabassous > Cabassous unicinctus. The sequence goes on from JAQZBX010014542.1 coordinate 36,598, forward strand.
AAAAATTCCTAACTTCATTTATCTGGTAATATTATGTAAATAAGTCTTTTGCTTCAGATAATCTGAATAATAACCTCACGTGACTGCTTAACTCAATTGGCATAAACCTATCATCTAAAAATTAGTTCCTGGACTTAGTCCTGGAAAGTCATCAGGCAAGTTTTACTTCTATGGATTCATTTATGTCACATAACATCGACATAGTCACTCCTTATTAATCCTCTGGATAATTAATTATTTCCTTCTTTGTGACTTTCTCATTAGAATATTAGATGTTAATTTTTATACACAAGTAGTATAATAGGAGACAATGTCTCTGAAATTAAAGAGATAAATAACCTTATCTCAGAAATGTATGGCTTTGTTGAACTTCTGAAATATCTCTTTAAACTTATCTTCAATATCACTTTCTACTTATATAATTAGCTTTTATAACAGAGGAACAAAGTCACATGTAATAGAAATGTAAATTTCAAACATGTAACACATTTCTCATATAGACAGCAATAGAATGTTCCAAAAATTGGTGTTATGATCCGAGTAATAATTATAATTTCTTTCTAGGAAGGTCAGTGGTGAGACTAAGATTCTTTGTGATTCTCTAGAGAAAGACTAAGAGAATATAAGTCTAATGTGAGATCCAATGACTCTTGTGATGTTAAGCTTAATTTAATCATTAAGACATCAGAGAATTCATAAAATCTAATTAATTAAGGTAAAATTGATTTTTTAATCACTAACAATGTGATTTAATTTCTTGGGACAACTAAGGCATATAATCCATGGAGACATGCTTAAAAGTATACCACTTTTAAAGCTGTTTTAACATTGGAAGCAAATGTTTCCAATGTTAAATCTTAATTTATACCAAAGGTCTAAAGGAAGATTGTTTTCATTCTTTGCCATGGTCACATTTAAGCTCTTTATAGAACATCTTGCAAATACATTGACTCTGATATTTACTGCTAATAGAATATTTTATACATTTCTTAGTAGAAATTTAACTATATGTTGAGATTATCTGTCTTATTTGCATTTCTATACCATATAACCATAACTATTAAACCCCTTAAAACCCACCAGTATATTCACCTCCACACCAATTTCTAGGACTAAGCATCCATTTGGTATAGAAATATTAGAAGAAGAAAAAAGGCTCCATAAGTTCTCTGTTTCAGCATTAAGCAAAAATAGCCAATATCCCATTTTGATATAGGTGAACTCAGTTTTACCATTTGGCCATGTCTTTGTACTGTTTTCTCAGAGTATTAATGACTAGCCCTTGAATTCCAGTGACCTTGGTTCTCTGACATTTCCTCCTTGGATATTTCTGATACCACCTCTTGACTACCAGGACCTGGATGAAATAACTGCTACTTAGACTTCTGCCATTCACTTTCCTACATTCACTATATTATTTAATCATGCTAGCTACTATAACAAAAAAAAAAAATGTAACAATCAGAACATGACATAATTTTTTTCTCACTCATGTAAATTCCAAAACAGGTATTCTTAGTCAGTACATAACTCTTCTCCAAACAGAGACTTAAGGACTAGGCTTCTTCCATCTTGTGGATGCACCAGTCTCAATATTTGCTTTCCAAGGGTGCTGTGCTCATCTGCATCAATCCATAGAATGATGAGAGTGGAGAAAGCCTACATGCTTCTAAAGTTTCTTTGTGAGGAAGTGACACTTATCACTTCTCTTCAAATTCCATTGGTGAGAATGAATCACATGGTGCTACCTAGATGCAAGAAAGCTGGGAAGTATAGTCTCTGGCTGGGTAGCTGTTCCTTAAAAACAAGTCTAGGGGAGTAGATATAGCTCAAGTAGTTGAGTGCCTGCTTCCCATGTATGAGGTTCCAGGTTTGAGCCCCAGTACCTCCAAAAACAAATGAAAAAAAAAAAA